>LOJH01007862.1:0-28512 GCA_001685095.1 Ellobius talpinus
TGGAAGAGCAGGCAATGCTCTTAACCTCTGAGCCATCTCTCCAGCCCCCCAAGTGCTGGTCTTATAGGCATGGACCGTGATTCCCAGTTGACTCGTGTTGTTTTGAAATTGGTAGAGAAAGATGATGCAGTAAGATGAATAGATCTTTGTTACCCAGTTTTTGTTGTGGGCCTGGGAATGTTGCACAGATTTCTGGTTTATGGAATGGTATTTGATTAGCATTTTTTATAACATGGTCTTTGAATTGTGTTATATTTCATAGATGCTCAACTGACAGATTTACATTTTGTGCCTGAGATTTGCTTTTCTTTATAGTTTTTAGCTGCCTGTTATGCTTTAAAATGTGTTAATATTCTATTATACGGTGTACTTCCATCCTTATTGCGACCTATGAAGTCTGAGGGGAAGATAAATTTGAATATAGAGATCAGTGTTAATTTATGTGCATCCAGGTAATTTTGCTTGGTTGATATTTCATTTGGTTATTTTTTTAGAACTCATTTAAACTTAGATTTTCAAGGTCTGCTGTTAGACAAATGCCATAAACATAATTTGTGTACTCCAGGAAAGGCAAATGGAACATCAAATGGAGATCAATAAAAATGACATTTCAAAATGCTAGCCTGCAATTTGTGAATCATGCTGAGCCATACAGAATGAAATTTCCTCTCCCTCAGGGCGTGTGCAGTAAACAGGAGGCAGGAGCTGAGTAATCCTGAGAGCTTCCTGCTCCTGTTCCTTCTTCTCTCAAACTTCAGAAGCCAGCCTGAATGCTAAATTTAAAGCGGTGTAAGTGAATGATGATGTTGTGGTCATGAGATACAAAAGAAATGTGAGATCTGTTTGTCTTGCATCAAGAAAGGCTTACTGAGATGGCTCTGGGGGCCTCTGAAGAATAGTTTGGGAGGCCTTAAAGGAAGGAAGCTGTCAGGGTGCAGACAGTAGTGTGCTTTGCTCATTTTGATATTAGTTACTCTCAGGTGAGTGAATTGTCCTGCCTGCCCACTATTGCTTTCTGTATTAGTTGCTTTTCTATTGTTGGGATAAACCACCCTGACCAAGGCAACTTTATAAAAGAAAGCATTTAATTGGGCTTATGTTCCAGAGAGTTGAGTCCATGATGGCGCACCAAAGAGATGGTAGCAGGAACAGCGGAGAGTTCTTATCTTGAACCATAGCAGAAAGTAGAGAGCACCAACTGGCATGAGTCTTGAAACCTCAGAGCCAGCCCCCAGTGACATACTTCCTCTAGCAAGGCCCCACCTAAGGCTACCAACTGGGTACCAAGTATTCAGATGCCTGAGACATATGGAGGACAGTTCGTTCAAACCACCACACTTACCTTCCTAGAGAATTCATGGCTTCTGCCTTCAGCTGGCTGTTCCCCTGTGTGGTAGGTAGTTCAATTGAATATCAGAATTTGATTGAACATCTTGCATTCCATCTGCATGTGGGATTGTTTTCCTCTTCTTGTTGCTGTGGTCAGTACCCTGACAAAAGCAACCTAAAGGAGAGAGGACTATTCTGGCTTGCTGTTTGAGAGTGTGGTCCATCTTGGCAAGGATGTGGTGGGGGCCAGGGCTTGAGGCAGCTGTTCTGTCTCAGGAAACAGTGTAGCGAGTACTGGTGCTCTGTGAGCTTTCTCCTTTTTGTGCAGTGCAGGACACAAGCCCAGGGAAGGGTGGTGCCCTTTATTCGGGCACTCTTCCCATCTGAGTTAACCTAATCAAGGTAGTCCTTCACAGCTCTGCCTGGAGGCTTGTTTCCTTGATTGCAGATGCTATCAAATTGATGATCACATTAACTGTCTCAGGCATCTTCCTTGTTTTCTTAGCTCTTATAAAGCCTGTGTTTGTTGTGGTTGGCGAGTGCATTCATCTCCAGTACCAAATGTGCCTGCGTGGTAGTATGCCTTCATGCTAAGTCATGGCTTGATGGCAGACAATCCTTCACTGGGATTCAAGTGATGTGCAGTACTGACTTAAATACGTGATGGCATTAGGAACTGGAATCATGCTTTCATGTGAGCACACAGTTGAGTTCCACCTCAACTGACAGCAGTTACCCGTCCAATCTCAATAGCATCCATGAGCTAAAATAAAATGTAAAATATGTGATGAAATAACATTCTAGATTTTGCTTTGATTCAGAGTGATGCACATTTTTTGATAGCATGATTGTGAAAAACAGGCCCCAACCCTACAATAATGAGGTCAAGATACTCCCAAGTATTGAAAGTAGACTATTGATACTCCAAGTATTGGACTTCCTATAGTTCCTTCCTCCAGAACCCGTGCCAGCCCAGACAAACTCTTATACTCACACAGCTGATGTTCAGAGTCCACTTTGGCACAAACCAGTGGTTTTTATAGTCACAGTGCAAATTCTACCTGCTCCTGTGTTCCTTACTGGTGTGGAGCATAGTTGATGATCATCTGTATAGCCCTGCCCCAAACTCGCCATCCTCTGGGGCTAAGATTCCCTCACCACTCTGATACATGGTCCCCATCAGGAAGTAGACTGTCCAATGCATCCTACTCTAAGATGCACTACAAGCTCCTTGCTAAACAGGTGCCACCTGCTCGGGAAGACAGGGCCAGGGCCCACTGCTCCTGCATGTTTGTGATCTGCCAAATTCAAGCCCAAGCACCTCTGGCATTGGAAATGAGTCGCTTGGATTTTGTTGTCATGGTGAATCAGCCCATTTTTGGCTGTCCTGTTGTATCAGTCTGCATGCCCTGGATTTTGTTGTCTAATTCTGCTTGTTCTCTTTATATTACAGTTTATGTGTTCTCCTTTTGGAGCAGGGTGGTGTTTCTTTTATATTTTTCTATCACCTTGGAAACTTTGTTGTATGTTATATGTGTAAGTGCAGGTGCATGTGAACCACAGCACAGGTAGAGAGGTCAGGGCACAACTTCTGGGAGTTGGTTCTCCCCTTCCAGTGTGGTTTTGTGAGCCCTGCGGATGGGACTCAAGTCACCAGGCTGTTGTGGCAAGTGCTTTACCTAGTAAGTCATCTTGCTTGTCCTCCTTTGTACTTTTGGATGCCATGTCTAATCCTTTCTCTGACTTTCATCACTGTAAAATGAGAGAAGGCCATCTGTTTCTTCCTTGTGTTTTATTACTTTCATAGTTGATTTTTTTCTTTAGTTACCTTTGAATCTTTTGAATATGTCTTAGAAATCTTTTACTTGACTCTTTTAGTTTTAGGTTCTATATGTCGGCCTATGCACTATTCCGTAGCAAAGCCTCTGCTCCGCAGCTGACTCCTAGCCTCTCTCCCGTCTGTCCTTTCCTCTTGTGTTGCAGCTATAGTCCTCACTGTTAGGAATTTTTCCTAATGCGAGCTCTCTGCCGACACAGAAATCCCAATCAAGCCAAATCACAACAAGCCAAATTAAAATATATCCAGTTTAATGGGATTCCTGCACTCTCAGGTGGCCCCGAGCGGGAACCGGGAGGCCGCTAGCTCGACCACCAAGAGCAAGGAAAAGAGACCATGTGTTTCTCCTTTGGGAGTTCACTTAAATACCCTGTGGGAGTGGTCCTGACCACTGGGATTTGGAGTCCAGACCAATACAATTCTCAGGCCTGGGGGGCTATGCTCCCAACTTAACACTCACCTTTGCTCTGAGATTCTGTGACTTGCTTCAGTGCCCGTAATAGCCCCCTTGGCAGGACTTGTTTATGTATCCATTTGGCTGAAAGTCAAAATCGTTTCCATTTTGAAGCAAAAGACTTTTATTTAAAAGTTTTACATAAGAATCTGTATGTCGCTACTCCATTGTTCCATTTATGTGACCTGTCTAGGGTAGGCAAATTCCTGGAGACTAGAAGTAAGTTACTGGTGGACAAGGCTGGGGATGGGGTAATGGGGAGCAGCTGCCAATGGGGTGAGGTTTCTTTTGGTGATGAAAATGATCTGGAATTAGGCTATGGCATTGTAGCATGACTTTTAAATACCCTATCTGCCATTCATTGACTACGCAGCAACTGGTGGATTGTGTGGCATGCGAATTACATCTCAATTGAAAACATCTGTCTGAGGCAGGAGACGCAAACAGTCCTGAGGCTTCAAAAAGAACTGCCCTTGCTTGAAGTAGCTACAGCTAGCTCTTTTAGATGATTTCTTTTAGATTTGGCCTTCTTACTTTTACTTCTCCTTCTGCACTGTAAGGCAGACTGGTTCGTTGTTCCCTTTTGTGATATTAAGATCGATATTAGCTAGCTTATCTAAAACCTACCAGTGTTTCAGTTGGTGAGTTCTAGCAGTAATTGCTAACTGTTGCCTAGAGCTTAGAAGAGTGGCAGAATCTGATCGTTGCTTAATAAATAGTGCTGTGGAGCCACTGCTGTGGACCACCTCGTTGAAGCGCATGTAGGGAACCAAGATACTGTTGAATTCTTCCCCTCCTGTTCTTTTGGTTTGTGTGTTTTGTTTATTTCTGTACTGGAGACCAACGCCATGGTGTTGTAGTCTGCAACAGTAACTTTCTACATCAGCGTTTGCTCTGCAGCCTGGAGAAGTTTGCTTACTAGTTCAGCAGCCTTTCTGAAGATTTTCTTAGGACTTTCTGCATATATGACAGTGCTGACTGCGATTAAGGCGATTTTAATGTTCCCTGTCCCATCCATTATTGTGTCTAATTAGGTTGACTGGAAACTCCAGCAGATGAGATCTAAGAATAGCTAGGGGGACGGCATCAGGGGTTTCCTCAGGAAGATGTCAGCCTCGAGGCTTCCTTCGTGGAAGTTGACTCCTTGTCATTTTTGTGAGGGATCTGCCTGTCTTTGCTGCCCCCCCACCAGTGCTAGAGTTAATAAACAGCATGTGTAGCCATGTTCATCTTTTCACATAGGTTCAAGGCTCTTCTGGTGGCTACTTCAGTCGTGGTCCGCACACCCCTTCCAGGCGGTGTGCGGTCAGCTGCTCCCTCCCTCCCTCTGTTTCCTCCAGTCACTGTTCTGGGGGATCAGTTGTACAGTACCTGAAAACTTTTGTATGTTTCGTCAGGTTTTGGAGGGTCAGATGGTAAATCTGGACTCCATGAGTCCATCACTGGTGGAGAGGCAGCCGTGGTGACTTAGGTCCTTCCTTGCTGACCTTACTATGTGTCACTCTGAAGTTTCCTCATCTTCTCTTTCTTCTTTTTAGTCATGAACGAAGCTGTCAGAGGAGCCCTTAGCAGGGGGCTAGAGACATTTTGGTTGTAGGCAGCAGCTGATTTCTTGCTGTAACCCTCTAGAATACTCGCCACTGCCTTGGGGCCTTTGGAGTGAAACTGCTTAAAAAGTTCTAATGCTCTCTGGATTCCTCTTTTATAGCTTCTGCCATGCAGATGCCAACTGAACCCATTGACTTGTCGGATGCAGGAACCCTGTAGCACAGTGCCGCGTGGCATGCTTGCACTCACACCTTCTGTTCGTTTCTTTTCCTTTTGTGTTCTTACTCTGATTTTGTAACTGGTGTCACATATATAAAAACCGTCAGCCTTTAAGATATAATGACTGTGTTTTCATCAATAATCTTTAATACATTGAAAAAAGAAATGTAGTAACTCTGGAATCACATTTGAAAACAAATAAATGGGGTATCCAGTACTGACCCAGTTTCTGGTTTATGAGATTGGTTTACCATTTAGTCCAGGCTGGCCTGGGACTCATGGTCTTCCTCTTTCCGTTTGTGGGTGCTGGGGTTGCAGACCTGTGCTGCCCCAGCTGGCTTGGAATAGTCCTTTAAAAGGCTCTCGGTCCTGCCTTGCTGGCCTGGGGAGGGGCTACTGACAGCCTGTGTCAGTACTGCTAAGAGCAGAGAGCTCGGTCGGAACATCTTTCCTTTTAGGAGGTAATTTTTCTTGCTAAATATGTCATAATAACTTGAAGAATGATTTTGATTTCTCATTTTAAAATGACTGCCAACTGAGCCAGACTGTTTAACATGTCAAAGTTAGAGCACATGGATTTGTCAATAAATTTAAACATGCTAGTAGTTGCCATTACTACTAAACTGTTTGAGTAATACATTATATTCACTTTTTAAATGGATATTGATCTCCATTCAGTGACTAAATTGGAGCATCTCAATTCTTATTAAATTGCTGACTCTTTTCTGCTTTGGAGATATACAGCCAGACATAAATTCTAGCCAACATTCCATGGATCCTTTTTCTCATTTTTGCTTTTTTATTTGGGAAGTAAGAATACTTTGTGGAAACTAAAAATAGCAGAGTACATTGTCTTAATAAACAAAAACAAAACAAAGTTAAAACACACACCCCATGTCCTTGGTTGTATCTTGAAGGTACCTGAGTTTTATTCAATTGCCCTTGACTCAGAGAAAGTTCTGTCGAAGTTGCCAGCAATTGCTGTTACCTGTGGATTGGGGGGAGCATGGTGAACACCATCTGTTGTCTGACATCTCCATCACCCAGCTCCGGAGGCCCAGTCAGCTGCTCTATCCACTGGAGAACAAGAAGACACACGCACAGTACCTGTTTACGGATAGGAGCTGCCAGTTTCTGGCAGGCCTCCTTGCTACCCTCGGATTCAGAAGAGTACTGTGTGTTGGAACACCAAGGTATGGTCCACGTTAAAATGTTCTCCTCGCAGCACTGCGTTATCCTTACAAACATTGTTATGAAGTGGTTCTGTACTGTGTGGAGTGAAACATTGTTATGAAGTGGTTCTGTACTGTGTGGAGTGAGGCGTGAAGCTCTGGATGTAAGAGGACATGGAAAGTGTGGCCTCTCAAAGGGTTTGCAGCCCATAGCCCGTTTGAGAGAAGCCTTGTTGTAGGGTGGATGCTTTCTGATCTGAGAGTGAAATGTTTTATGTTAGATTTCTCTGTTAAAGTTCTGCCCTTTAAAAACTATCTGCAAAACTAAACTGGGCCAGATTCTCTGCAGTGTTTCATTGAAATATCCGAGATGGGAGAAGAACAGCAATGGGTTTTGTTTGATGATTATCTGTGGTGTTTGTAGTTTCTTATTAGATTGGTTTTCATTACTTCCTTCAGGCTGCACGAGCACATCATACTGACAGCACCAGGTGAAAAGTCCAACACAAAAAGCCTCTTATTGGATATTGACTTTCGGTAGGTTTATAATATAATATCTCTTCTTTATTGTCTCATTTCTTTCTGTGTTTTTCTCTCTCTAACCATTCATAACCTGTCACACTCTTTAACCAACATTCAGTAGTTGTAGGTTGTGCACATCTTGTTGGTCATGCAAAGTCAACATGCAACCTGTGGGATCTCACATAAGCTGGCAGTTGGTTTCTCTTTTTTTACTACTGTGTCACTGATTCTCCTCGTGTCTCCTTGTATGTGACTCAGAATTAGAGATGCCTTCTCCTATGTACAGTCTTTTCAAATGTAATAATACTTCCAGATAAACTGAACTGCCTCATTGTGGTCAGATTTTTGGGACTTTGTTTCATCTTCAGATCTTGGTCATGTGATGAGACATTTTAAAAATACCGTCTTACCAGGTGATGTGCACACTGCTTCCTAGGTGCAGCCGAAGTGGCCGGAGTGTTAACTTGGAGGAGCCAGGTCTTGGCTGAGGGCTGGAAAGCAGGTGTGTTTGTGGGAGATAGCTGTGTGAGCGCTGGATGGCACTTCTGTTGGGATGCACCCCAGTGCTGACTTACAGTGTAAATGGTACAAGGTCCATCACTGCCCGAGTATGCAGAGTTGAAATGTTCCTCTTAGTTTCTATAATGGTTTGAGTACTGTCTCATAGAGACTTTATGAGACAATTATTATTGTCTCATATTGTGGACTATATTAGAGGGATCAGGCTTTGTGTCTTTCATTTAGATCTGATAGTATCTGTTTGATCAGTGCTACAGTATTTGTTAGGATATACGCCATTAAATATGCTTTCTCTCCCTGCAAATAAGGCAGGTTTAGAAAATTATTTATATGTATAAGTGTTTTATTTGCATGTAATATGGACATCATATGTGTGTCTGGTACCCTGGGAGGTCAGAAGAGGGTATCAGATCTCCTAGAACTGGAATTAAGGATAGTTGTAAGCCACCATGTGGATGCTGGGAACTGAATAAGTGTTCTTAAACACTGGCAATCTGTGCAGTTACAAAGCATTCTTTTTTTAATTTAATTTTTTTATTTGGTTTTATTTCATGTGCATTGGTGTTTTGCCTACATGTATGTCTGTGTGGGGTGTTAGATCCTTTGGAACTGAGTTGTGAGCTGCCACGTGGGTGCTGGGACTTGAACCCGGGTCTTCTGGAAGAGCAGGCAGTGCGCCTAACCACTGAGCCATCTCTCCAGCCCCCAAAGCAGATTCTTAAAGTGTAAAATGTCACATGAAACAGCACAGCTGTGGGGCTGGGAAGATGGTGCAGGGGTTAAAGAGTGGGAATGGGGGGTATGTATGCCTGAGGCCCCGAGTTTAGGTAAAGGTGGGTATGACGGAATAAACTGTGAGACAGAGATGGGAGCATCCCTAGGACTTGCTGGCCAGCCAGCCTCACTGGGAAGGTGAGCTTCAGATTCAGGAGGAGACTCTGTCTCCACAAGTAAGGTGGAGAATTGATTGAGGAAGATTGCAAGACTGCCAGTGTTAAGCCTTGACTTTCTCACATACCGCACACCCATTACCTCCAGAAGTACAGATTTTATGATGTATTTTTCTTTATAATTCCAAGTCAGCTATACTATCTGCAGCAGCAGGTCCTGGTTCTTCATCTTGCTCGCTGAGCCACAGGAACAGGACTGGCCCATTAACCACTTATCCCTTATTGACAGAACTTGTCTGTGTGTAACAGGAGTGATCCTTCCCAAAGTGGTAATACAGATTTCTTTTATAAAGATTTATTTAAAATTATGTGTCGGTGTGTCTGTATGTGGGTATGTGTATGTTAGAGCAGGTGCCTTCAGAGGCCCAAAGAGGGCATTATTAGACCTCGCAGAGCTGGAGCCACAGGTGGTTGTGAGCCACCTGATGTGAGTGCTGAGAACTGAACTTAAGAGCAGTATGTGCTCAGAACTGCTGAGCCATCCCTCCAGCCCTCAGCTTTATTTTTAAATTGAGATGTAATTATTATCATTTAGCAGTTTGAGGTGTGTGTTTCACTGGTTTCCAGTGTGTAGTCAGTGGTATGTTGGGCAGGTTTCTCTATTTCTTTATTGGGGGCTTTTTGATATAGGGTCTCATATAGTCCACTCTGGCCTCGAACATGTGCCTTAAACCCCCATCTGCCTCTTAAGTGCAGGAATTACAGCTGTGAGCCACTGTGCCTGTGTTAGAGCATTCCATCTACAGGAAAGAAACCTCATGGTCGCTGCTCCTGACAGCAGCCACTTGCTGCCTCCATGAGTTTGCCTGTTTTGGACATTTTCTATAAATGGACCCATTTAGTAAGTGACCTTATGTCTCGCTTCCTTTAGTTAGCATTGTATTTGCAATGTTTATACATACAGTGTACAACAGCATGTCCTTTCTTTTTGTGACTGTTAACATCCATTGCATAGAGACATCAATTTCTTTTTAAAAACTCCGTATTCCATTCTTTCCTAAAGTTGTGTTGTAGTAGAACCTTTAGGGTTGGTTTGGGACCATTGGGAGGCCATTGGCAGGAGGGTATGTACTTAGAAGGTGAGTCTCATAGGTCACATTGGTAGCTCCCACAAGAAACTCCAGTAGCTAGACCTGATGGCTCATGCCTGTAATCCTACTACTTAGGAGGCTGAAGCAGGAGGATTGCCATAAGTTCAAGGCACTCTAGTTTCCTGTTGCCCCATGAAAGGCCCGTTTAAGGCTATCCAAGTACCTCAACAGCAGTGTTTTCTGTTGTGGGCTATAGATAGTGGGGACTGAGTGATGTGAATTTAACATTTGCTAAGATGGTTTCTATACACTCTAATTTTAGCATGAAAGATGTGAGACTCTATTTGGCAAACTATTATCCAAATAAAGTTAGAGCAAAAAAATGAATTTCTTAGGTTCATTTATGAAGTAATTTTATTCAGCTCTTGATTACATTTCCTGTGGAAGAGCGTGCTTCACACTTGGTGACTGACTCTCATTTAAAGAGAATGAATGGCCAAATTAAGCCAATGTCCTTCTGAGCGGTTTTCAAGTGCATGCTTTTCTGATTGGTTTTGTTTGCCTTGTTCAGTGGAGAGAATAATTCTTTGTGGCCAATTTCATTTTAAGAGAGCAATGTTGGGTGATTTTTTATATAATTTAAAATATGAATAATTATGTTCCCTTGTTTGTGTTTGATGGAAACTTAGGGCTGAAATCTTGGCCTTTCCCGTTCTGGCTCAGCATACTGCTGCCCAGGACACTTTGACCAGGTGTGCTGTGCTGGATGTCAATCAAATCCTCTTTTCAATTTTTACAACTGACTCTGCCTTTGTGAAGCAATGAAAAACTGGAGACTAAATTCAAAGGGGATTGTATTTCCCTTTCCTAAAGCATAGAACACCCTCAAATGATAGTAGATCGACAGCTCTCTGTGCTAGTATTGGTTAAACAATAAAAAGTAGAGCACAGTGGTGCAAGCGTAAACTCCTGTCACTTGGGAGCCTGAAGCAGGAGGACCACTTTGAGTTCAAGGCTAGCCTGGGCTACAGTGAGCTCCAGGGCAGTCTGAGTTACAGAATGTTGTCATCCTGTCTCAGAAGATGGAAACAAATAAACAAACAAATAAGAACCTTTCAGAAAAATACCCTTGAAATTTAAATAGATTGGAGGATGTGTTTGTTTACTAATAGTAATTGGCTTTTCCCTGTGGTTTGGAAATGGCCGTTAAGCCCAGTGTGGTGGTTTGACAGTTCCTAAGGCACTCAAGCCTTTATTTACTTCTTCAGTGCAAATCAATATTTTATGAAACCAGCAGATATGTTGACCGCATCTTAAATAACATTAAGGAGTGGTGCTCGGAGTAAGGAAAAATAGGTTTAGATTATGATACGGTGAATGAAAACATGATTTTTTAGTATTGGTGGCATTAAGACAGAAGTCTTTATGGCTAATATTTATTAAAGTAAATACACACTTTAGAGTGCTATGTATCATTGTTTTACTTGCTCAATCAAGTTGATGAAGAAACTGAGGCTCAAGAAGGTTGACTGATTCCTAAAGTTACAAGTAAACAAGGGACAGGGAGCTTGAACCAGACCACAAGCCTGCACTGTTACCACAGTGTAAATGAGAAGAGGCTGAGCCATTTGGCCACTGGAGGAAATGCTCGCGCTGTGCCGGTCCCTTGCCTGCAGGGAGGGGTCGTGCTTCAAGCAGTGTCAGTGCCACAGCCTTTCCAAGAGGTTAGAAAGTAAGGCTGCATTTCTGATTTTTTTATGTTTTTAGTTTTGTCAGTCTTTCCAACAAGTATGGAACGGTTCATATGTGAATTATTTATAATAAGATAGAAAAAGCTCAAGATTTTTTGAAGTATCAAAAGTTTCTGTGTGAAAACCTCAGGAAACAGCAAGGCCCAGGTACACAAAAGAAGAAACAGGTAGTTCAGCTGGGAAACAAAGATTTGGCCTTCTACATAATTAAGTAAATATAAACTTAAGCCGTTATGCAGTATGAGGTTTTCTTAGCAAATTAGTAAAAAACAAAAATAAATTATAAAATGTTAATTCCCAAAGTTGGTACTCTGATTCATTTTTGATGGCATTTTAAAGTAGTGGTTAGAATAGAATAATTCATTCAGTAAATAAATATTCTTCTCTCCTGTTACAAATTCAGCAAACACTAATGCTCATACTTCTTTCAGGATTATATTGAGAAATATATTTTATTAAACTAATTTGAATTAGACAAGGAAAACTTTTGCATTAAGTGCTTTTTTTGTTAATCACAGAAGAAATAATAGCTGTTGAACAGAAACAGCTGTTGACTTAATAGTTCCTTAAATTGATTAACCATGAGGAACTGGAGAGATGGCTCAGAAGGAAATATACTGCTCTTGCAGAAACCCACATCAGGCACCTCACAAACACCTATAATTCTAGCTCCAGAGGCTAGACACCTCTCACAAACCCATACACACAGACACACACACAAACACATAATTAAAAATAAGATTTTAAGAAACTACTAACCAGGAGAGACATATCTTAAATGTAAACACACAGCGAATTTACATTGCACGATATGTCTAGCCCAATCGTTTATGTGTGGTGGTCTGGTCCATAAGAACATGGGTCTTGTTTGCTGGTTTTGTGGTTCAGAGAGTTGAACATGGGCTTCAGGAATATCAATCCGGCAGGTGCTCTGTTCCTGAGCCCTACTCACAGCCCTTACTTTGTTACTTGAGATGGGGTCTCGCCAAGATGCCGTTGAACTCACTCTGTAGCCCAGGCTGGCTTTAAACTTGCAGTCCTCCTTCTTCAACCTCCCAAAACACTGGGCTTACAGGCCTGTACCATCAGCCTACTTGGAACCTGTATCTTTTATGTATGATTATTCTTTGGTTTTGCACTGGCCTACTTGGGAAAATAAATTCAGTATGTACTGTTACAGATTCACTTAAGTTTTTTTGTAAAGTATTCTTTATTTTTAAACAACTAAGGATGATGAAATTTAATCAAAATGTGATTTTGAGGTTTAAAAACATAGTTTAATGTTTGTTTATTTGCTATATTATGTGCCTGGGTACGTCATTTGGTAATGAATTGTTTTACAGATATTCGCAGTTTTACCTGGAAGATAGCTTTTGCCGCTACAACATGTTCAACCATCATTTCTTTGATGGAAAGGTAAGATTTATGGCCATCATCTCCTTCTTCTGTTACTGTTGATTAACAAATTGAGAGTACCTTTTTGTTATAATTATTTTTTAGTGTATCTTCCCTGTTTTGTCTAGTGGTACTGGGGATGGAATGTGGGGCCTTGGGTATGCTAGACAGGTGCTCTACCTCTGAGTTATGCCAGTCTCCCTCGCTGTTTATTACTGAATAGCTAGGGGGAACCATTGTTCCATTTCCACTGTTTTCCTTCAGACAGCATCTCACTATATAGTCTGCCTAGCCTGCCACTCACCACGTACAATAGGTTAGCTTGGCCCGGACTTAAGGGAATTTTTCCCGCCTCTGCCTTCTAAGTGCAAGAATTACACTTGAGCGCACCACATGCTCTGACTTCCGTTAACCTCTCCTGCCTCACCTGTCCTTGGCCTTGGCCTTGCTGTTTGTGTTCAGGATGCACGCTGTACACCTTCAGCTAGTCCAGTGACCCCACCACAGGGCCTTTGCCCCATCTGGTCCCCTGGCTTCTTTGCTTTGATGACTTTTAGAGCTCTGTTCCAAATCACTTCCTCCAGCCTCCCCTGAACCCCTAGCAAGGGCAAATTCTCCTTTGTTTTCTACCATACTGTAATTAGATGCATATTCCAGGCAGGGACTCTCTGTGAACTCCGTACCTTTCTCTTGCTTTTCCATGACCTAAAGTTGTTATTAAAATAGTAAGAGCTCGGTATGCCGGCTTACTAAACCTTTAATCCTAGCGCTCAGGAGGCAGAGGCAGGCAGATCTCTGAGTTTGAAGCCAGCCTGGTCTACATAACAAGTTCTAGGTAGCCAAGGCTAAAACCAAAATAAATTTAAACAAACAGACAAACAAGCTCTAACACAGAGGAAAGTTGCGGGGGGAAAGCAGCTTTCAAGGTGCTGTTTCTAACATCGCCGAGGAGAAACGGATTAGACTACCTAATCTGTTCCTAGCTGCAGCTCTCATTAGTCCTTGAACCAAATCTAACCAACCAAATAGTCACACCTGACAGGAGGTCAGGCTTGGATGTCAGCAACAGTTTGAAGCATCCCTGGAGGTGTATTGTCAATCGGTCATTTTAGAACTGGAACTCATGCTTAGCTTTGTGTTGTCCTCTGAGATATTAGCTAATGATGGAATGAAAACAGAGCTTTCAGGACATGAGCACAAATGTTAAGTTATTGGTGAGGGTTGAAACGTGAGTCTTGTGATGTAGCAAACATAGTTTTCCATCCAATGGGATCAGTTTGCCATGGGATGTATCTCAGCTATGAGAGCCACCAAACTCAAGGGTCGCGATGAACACCAGTTAGAGTTAGGTGTGTGCCACTGTTTCCCAAAGGTATCTCTGCCTTTGAGAACTGATTCCGTCCGTGTAGAGGATGGGAGCTGAAGCCACCTACCAGCATTTCTTAGCTAGGCTAGTGACGGGAAGGAGGCAGGGAGTGGACTCTGCAGCCGTTCCCAGATGGCAGTCAAGGCCAGCCTGCTCTGAAGAATACAGGGCAGGGGGAGGAGTGAGGCCTAGAAGTGCCTTGTTGGTGTGGCTAGTGGGGTGGTTGGTGACCATTTGATAGGGGGGCAGGGAGGCATGAGATTAGGGTAATGGGTGAGGAAGTGGTTTGCATCCTTGATGCTGCATTACTGGGCTAAGTAAAGTCTAAAGTTCATGTAACTTTAAAAGCTTGTGATTTTTGAATACTGAAGGTGTTGATTTGCCAACTGCTTCCAAGTCAGTAGACTAAGAGTATCATAGTGATACTATGATAGGTGTAGCTCTGTCAACAGTGCTCAAAGCAGAAACTGGTAAACCTACTAGCTGTGGTTTTGGCAGCTCCTGGAAACACCAGCAGCCTGGTGGTGGAAAGTGTGTTACTGGTGCAGTTTCCAGGACCAGATGGGGTTTGCCATTTGTGGACTTCCTTTATTTACTTGCTGTTCATGCTCACCTATGTCTGCTGCTCACCTAGTACTCAGAGTGTGCATGCTTACCTGCTGACTCGAAGCAGTTCTTAAGCTAAACTTGTGGCAGTAGACAAGACAGACAGCAAAAACTGTTGGTACCTCCTTGTGTCCTCGAAGCTCAGCACCACCTCTGCTCCTGTTTGTTGAATGAATGTGTAGGTTGTTTTCACGGGTGATGGCTTTCTCTTTTTTGGGTTACTAAATTTAGTTCTTTAATTTAACTATTTGAAATGTGTAGTTGTCTGATAGTGATGGTATTTGAATTTGCAATTTAAAAACCTGCTTATCCAGGGACCCAAAGATAAAATCTGACGTGAGTGACTAAGAGAGACTTTGGATGTCACTGAGGGACTCTGCAGTGGCAGGGTGACTTGGTGACGTTTCCAGTCCTGAGAGAGACCAAGCTTAATGCATTCTCCCAATAGGATAAAGGGCTGCTCTCTGGTTCTAATTTAGAAATGACTTTTTATTTGTTACAGGGTGCCCTTGAAGTGTGCAAGGCATTCTTACAGGAAGAGGAAGGTGAAGGAGTGATTATGGTGACAGACCCTCCTTTTGGTGGCTTGGTTGAACCTCTGGCTATTACATTCAAGAAGTTAATTGCTATGTGGAAAGAAGGTCAAAGCCAAGGTACTTTTTTTTTAAACTGCTGTAAAATGAGCATGGGTTTATATATCTGCTTCCTGTGACTACTAGCCAAGCCAGCACGGATGCAGTATGCAGTAACTGGACTCTTTTTAAAAGTGTGTTGATTTGATCATAGCAACCTCTGTGATCCTGGGACACTTCCTTTTACCCTACTCATGCTTTCGAATGGCTTCTCAGTAACACTATTGTAAGGTTATGGAGCATTGTGAAGCACAACAGTTAACTGCCGTCATTTGTTCAAAAATGCTTAGTGGCCACTGTGTGCAGGTGCTGCTTAGATGCTAAGAATAGATTAATGAGCTCTGTCGCCCTTACTTTTCCTGTCCCTAAAGTTTTTCTATTGCTGTGATAAAGTCCATGACCAAAAGCAACTTGGGCAGGTAAGGGTTTATTTGACTTACATGTCCTGAATCACAGTCCAGTGAGGGAAGCCAAGGCAGGAACCTAAAGGCGGGAGCTGATGCAGAGGCCATGGAGGAGGCTGCTTACTGGTTGCCCCCACCCCCAACACACTCACAAATGGCTTGCTCAACCTGCTTTCTTATACATCCCAAGACTTCCTGCCCAGGAGCGACACTGTCCACAATTGTCTGGGCCCTCCCATATCAACCATTAACCAGGAAGATATCCCAGGAGCCAATCTCATGGAGACATTTGCTCAGTTGAGGTTCCCTCCTCCCAAGGGACTTTAGCTTAGGCCAAGTTGTCATAAATACCAACCAGAACATTATCAACCTCAGGCCCAGAGCCTTGAATTTCTCCATGACTTAAACGGAGGTTGGACACCCAAATGGGCCGTCAACAGTAACAGAACGTAGACTTCCAGCTCAAGAGGTGGGATAACAAGTGGGGAAATTTCTCAGTTTGAAGTGCCTGGAGACTTCAAAGTGTTTCATCCCATTATCCCATTAGTGAGTCCATTCAGTTTTACATGGAGCTTCTAGCCTGTGAGCTGCTAAATTCCACGAGTGTCCGGGGCGTGTGGTCAGGCCTCTCCACTAGCTGAGCTGTAAGTAGTGTGCTTCAGGGACAGAATTTCAAGGGATTCTGAAGCATGGCTCGTTGTTAAATACCTCTTATTATTTGCTGCTCTTACAATCACTAGTCAGAAGAGTAAAGGCTGTGCATTGTTTTAGACATGTGATATTTCCATTAACCTTTGGGAACGCTCATGGCAGAATGGCACTGTTGTAAGAATTCCCTTTCTATATGACAAATATATGACAGATATATGTACTGAACCACTGGAATGTCTATTGAAAACTTTAGTTTTGTTTTTAGAATTGATTTCTTATTTTCTTTTATGTATCCATTCATTATTATTTTTTTTCTGTGTGATTCATTAGATGACAGTCACAAAGAACTGCCCATTTTCTGGATATTCCCCTATTTTTTTGAGTCCCGGATTTGTCAGTGTTTTCCAAGCTTCTCCATGCTGGATTACCAGGTATAGTAACATCCTGTTTTCCGGTGTGGCTGGGGAATGGTTGTGCTGCTGGAATATTCTGATAAGACTAGCCTTTGAGTTTAGTAAATTAAAGTGTTTTGAACTGTATCAACAATGAAATTATACTGTGTATAGGCTAGTTCTGCCTCCTAATGTCTGCAACTTCTAGGGCACTTGCTAAAAATACAGATTCTTGAGTATGCACACTCAAAACAAAACAGAACACCCTTGCCAAACAAAATCAGAGAATAAAGCCCCCCCAAAAATGCTTTCTCAAGAATCCCAGGTGAGTGCAGAGTGCAGCTAGGGTTTTAGATGAGCGGATCTATTCTTTCATCAGCACCAGCCACAGGACCACAATGGGCATGTTGCTGTGCTCCGTTCACAGGTTGTTGGAAAGTAGTGGGCGTCTAGAGCAGCAGAGATCTGTGTGTGAGTGTGCTGGCCCACTGACGCGAGCATCTCTCCTGGCACTGCCGGAGATTAAATACAGGCCAAGGCCCAGAAGGTTCCACTCTGTCCCTCAACTTCTTTCTTTCCTGGGGTTCTAAAGTTAACCCTCTTGTCCCCATTACTTGGTGTGTGTTCACCAAGTTAGCACTGTTTCTTCTTTGTACACAGACATTTTTCCTTTTGAGTGTCTGAATAATTGACTGACTGAAGTTTTCATCCATGAAATTGTAAACATCTTTCCCAGCTGTTGCAAGACAGCACTGTCTCTCATCTGTCTGCTCTCAAAGGCACATGCCATCGTGCAGATTATATTGAAGGGACGGTGGGGGCGGGAGGCGGCTGCACCTGCAATACCAGTTTTAAAAGACTTTCTGGAATTCTCTGTTCTTAAAAGTACATACTTTTAGAGGTAGCTATATAATCGTTATTTAATAATTTCTAATTACTTCCTTAACTGACTGTGCTGTCATTTCATTCTTATGTTTCTTCTGTCTTTAAGGCACTATAAATGAGACTGCTGTAAGCATTTCTGACACATAGAATTTTTCCATTGTAGAAATTTTGAAAATTGGATTATTTTCTCAGGTGTGGTTGGTATGTCTATGGCTGTTGAGCCATATTAACAGGGTCCTTTCCAAAAGTGGATAGTGTAAGCCATTTCAGCCTTGACTTCTAGGTAAAATATAGCCTGCATCATGGTTCCCTCCACAGCTGTTTCAAGCTTGCAGGCTTTTGTTCTTGTTTGAGGGAGGGCTGTTTCTAGAATTGGCATTTGCAATGCAGACACAGCTGACTTAATCTAAAGACGTCCCGCTAACTAAACTGGTTCTAGTCTCAGTGGCACCTGCTGTCTTTGGAGGAAGTGGTGCCCTAGTGTGATGGTTGGCACACAGTAGGTGTCCCGTATATTTCAAATGATTGAATGAAAAAGAGCACAGACTCTAGCCGAGGCCGTCTGGGTCTTAGTCTTGACTCAGCTGCTTAGATTCTCTGAAGCACTCCTGTCTGTGAACTGAATGTGGTGATGGTGATGGCAATAGTGATGTTAGTAGCTACGATGACAGACGGCTCATGAGGTAATGTCTGGACAGAGGAGCCGGGCTCCACACTCATAGAGTCCAGGCTGTTGTTATCAGCATGGTCATCATTCAGGTAGTCCCAAGGTAGGCAGAACTTTTTCTCAGCCTTTTTTCCCCCCTGTATATCTGTGAACTTAAGATTGGCTAACACAGGTACTTGGAAGGTGGTTGCATCTGTATACAGGGAAGTAGCAAGGATTTGAAATGGTTATGGGGCAAAAGAAGGCAGCTCTTTAATAGGGTAGACAAATTATGTTAATGTAGTCTTGACATTTTCAAGTCACTTTCTTAGCTTGCCTGTGTCATTAGGAAAGGGCTTTGGGGAATAGTTGACAGCCTAAGCTTACTAGAAATAATTGTGCAATTCACTATGTTATTGAAAAAAGTGTTCAGGTTAGAGCATGTGTATCTGTCTGGGAGCAAAGCAGTGATTTTCATAAAACAGAAGCCAACCGCTGGAAAGAAGAATGAGAATAAGATCTGTAAGACAGAACATAGCATGCCTAAGGCCCCAGGTTCAATCCCCAGCACCACAGACAAATCTAAATCAAACGAAAACTGTGTGTCTCCTATCCTGCATTACAGGTCTTTTCACATAGCTCCAACCCTGCCCCAACCGTCCAAAGCCACAGTAAGGCTCCAAGTCACAACATAGTAAAAAAGTTAAAATAAAATGCCATAATCACTGAATCTCTTTTTAGAGTTAGGGAGGGTACTTTTCAGATAAGTGGATGGCTCAAATGCTGCAAACCTTCATGAAATATAAATCATGAGGACTTCAGCGATTAAGTACTTGATAAACAGACAATAAAATAGTTATCAGAAACTGAGAAACCTAATTGCAACTTCATGAAGGGTGAATTAGGAAGGAGGTGAATTCCAATTTAGAGTTAGAAGACTGAGTCCTAGCACTGCCTATAGAGTCATGTGACCTGGGATGATCAGCTGGGCTTTCCAGATCTCTGTGCTTCACCTGTAAAATAAGTGCCTGGAAGAGCAGAGGGACGGCAGACAGGCTTCCCTCGCAGCATCGCTGAGCCTGAGACTTCTCTAGTAGTGACTGTCTAGATCTACTCAGAGAATGCCAGGCTCATGTGACAAGCTAGCACGATTGATTAGTGATGTCTGCCACAGGATGAAGAGCTAGGAGCTGGGTCAGGGAGTGGCAGTGTTCATATGATTATCACATACCAGTGAGATGGTTTCACAGTTCAACCCTCCTGGAATGTTCTCTCATGTCTCTTCATATCCTAACATGGAACACATCTTACGTGTTGAAATTTGAGGTATTTGCTTTGCCAAAGCTATTTTTTTATAATCAGCCTGTGTAGTAAACCTTTTCTAGCTTATTTTTTTACAATAGAAAAGAAAATATTTTGATAGGAATTTTGAGAAATTATTGAATATTAAAAGATGTCAACTTGGGCATGTCTTTAATCCCAGCACTTGGGAGGCAGAGGCAGGCAGATCTCTGTGAGTTCCAGGCCAACCTGGTCTACATAGTGAGTTCCAGGACAGCCAGAGCTACATAGTGAGACCCTGTCTCAAAAAAAAGAAAAAAAAAAGACACAATTACATTCTTGAAATTTAGTGTATAATAAAGACTTAGTAGGTATTGAGTAAAAAGCAGGATGAGGTCTATGTGGGAATTTTAAGTCGGGGTTCCAAGGACGTGAGGTTATGACTACAAGGCTGACCGTGGTGGTAGGAGCTGAGGCATGGTCTTGAGACCTTAGTGAAATGATACAGAACATAGTCCTCAGGGAGTTGTACAAATGCTAGGGTGGCCTGGCATACTGCCTGGAACATAGTAGGTACAACTAAGGCCTCAGTGTTCCATATAACTAGTTTCAGTCTCATATTGCGGAAGATATTTGCGTATGGCTCAAATTAAAAGTTGGGAATTGCAGAGATTTTTGTGCTTTCCCTCATTTCTATACAGTACTTCATCACATTAATCAGTTCTGTGGGAGGAATTTTCTGTTTGAAAATGCCTCTCATCATCATTGTGAGTGAGATGTCAGGGATAATGATGGCAACATGGTGGATCAGCTCTAGCAATAGCGATGCAATTTGCAAAATTGTGTTTGCTTTACAGCACTTCCACGGGAGGTTTATTTGTGTGGATGAAGCTATGAAATATGGATGTATGTTAGAGGTACATTAATTTACTCTAGCAGCATGCGTTTTACATACCATATGTTTATAGTTAATTAGCACAACAAACCCGCATTTAAAAATAATAATAATCTCAATTAGGTTATGCAAAATCGAGCAATCAGCCACCTTCCTGACACATGCATTCTCCGGCTCCTTGGGAAACCATAAAGAAACTGCCCCTTCCATCTGCTGTTGTAGTGCACAGAGCATCCCACACAGTAGAAGTCTTCCCACACTATAACTCTCGAAAATTTTCATAAGATTCTCTTGGGAAGAATGGTTTTTCGTACAACACTCGTAAGTTTACATGCAAAATATCTTTTGTTGAATTTAATAAGGTGCCACATGTATTCAAGTTCACAAAGGAGTGCACTGGGGAAACATCAGTTTAAATCCCTTTAAAAGAAAATTACTTCAACTACTATTTTAGGTTGATTTTTTTTAAAGTAAAATCTATTTTCGTGTCTTGCCTCTAATAGGTAACATATATTCAAAGGATTTTGGAAGTTGGGAAGAAACGTAGAGGTTACCTGGGCTGACTTCCTGATGTAATAATCCTCTTTGCCAAATTCATGACAAACACTCATCCAGCTTCACTCGGATGCTTTCGGGGCGCAGAGCCCCACAGCCTTACAAGGCAACTCAATTTATTTAATAGCTCTAATCGTTAGAGAATTTTCTCATATTGAGATAAAATATGCTCCCCATTAACTTCTAACCATTGCTTCTGGTTCTATTCTCCGAGGCAATAAAGGATAAGTCTAATCTATTCCATATGATACCCTTCAGTTATGAACTAGCTGTCAGTTCCTCCCTGTCTTTTCTGAGCAAACATCCCCAATTTGTTAAACTATAAATCCTATTCATTGCTATTATTTTCTGTAGAAATGAGCCGGTTTTATCAGTGTCTCTCTTAAAATGTGGGAACTGAGCATAGGGCTGCAAATGATATCTAACTTAGTCTCCCCTTGTTGGGATGCTGCGCATATGTAGAGGTCTCCAGCCTACCTTCATGGACCATAAGGCATGACTGAGGATGCCCCTGCTGGGAGCCAGTCAGAAACCCTGGGGTCTTTTCACCTGACTCTTGCCCTCCCCTCATCTCATCTACTTAGCTGCTGCTCACTGCTGGAGCTTGTTAGTGAGCCTTAGGGAGTGCATTTACTTGTAAATCTGGTAACACTAAGTTAAACCAGAGCTGTGGAGAGAGGCGAGCAGTCTAACCATTAAAAGCCTGGCCCTCAACAGTTGGTTGAAGTGTGGAGACCAAAAGTATTCAGCCCTAAATGGAACTTTGTTTTCTTTTGGTATTTCAAAAAACTTCATTTTACTTGGTCCGCGACTTTGGGGGGTGGGATCTGCCTAGTGGCTTGAAAGGTTCCGATGGAGGTCCTGAGTCTGGTGGTGCAGAGTAGAGAAGGGAGCTCCTTGGAAGGCAAGGCCTCCTAGTCCTTGAGAGTGAGCCGTTCCAAGAGACACTCTGTGCCCAGAGATGGCTGGGGTATTGCTGTCTGCATTGGCTGTGGCCCAGCCAGCCTGCGGAGCTTGGTCAGGTGGTGTCTCATCTTCTTGATGAGTTTTATCTCCTCATCCAGGAAGTGGTTTTCCAACAAGTCACAGAGATGAGGGTCTGTGCAGGCAGGATCCAGGGAATGCAGTTTCAAGAGCCTGATTCGGGTTCTTCTCCAGGGCCAAGGCAGCTTCCATGGCCTCCTGGGTTTTATCCCACTCATCTTGAGATGGCTGCTGCATATCCTGGAGAAGTGCACCCCGCGATTGTTCTGCATCTTGAATTGGTGCCCTCACCCTTCTCCTTGGCCAGTGGAAGAAGTGGACTACACCCTCCAGACCTGTGTCATCCTGATCAGAATAGTAGCCCAGCGAGAGGTAGGTGTAGGAGGCCCATGGGTACAAGTTGACCAGGCGGTTCACGGCAGCCTCCACTTTGGTGGAGTAATTCTGATGAATCTGGGAGGTCGTGACTGATCTGTAGGATGGAGCTAACCACAGAGATGGCTGGCTGGTCCTGGGAGCTGAAGGCGGCGAGGAGATGGTCCTCAAGCAACTGGAAAGACTGAAAGGCAGCTGGAAGCCAGCAAAGAGGGAGTCCTAGGCTCTGTTCCGTCCAAACAATGTTGAAGCAAGACTTAGATCCACGGGACCTCTGAGGCACTTCTCTCTGAATGGAACTTTATATGTAATTTTTAAAATGTATTATTTTGAGAATCTCTTTATTTTCATATTTTTTATTTAAAAATTTTACTTTTTATTTTACATACCTACCCCAGTTCTCCCTCCCTCCTCTTCTCCTGCCCCCCATCTCTCCCCCTTCCCATCCCCCATCCACTCCTCAGAGGGGGAGTCAACAAGGCCTGGGATACCAACTTGAGGCAGGACCCAGCCACTCCTCCCAACCCCCTATCAAGGCTGAACAAAGTATCCCACATAGGGAATGGGCTCCAGAAAGCCAGTTCATGCGCCTGGGATAGGTCCTGACGTGCTCTCATATGATGTATTTGGTCGTAACCACTATGCGCTTTCCTTCTCCAGCTCCCCCTGGGTCCCCTGAAGTGGGACTTGCACATTATTAACATCCCTGACTTGCTCAGGAAACACCATGGAAGGAGCAGAAAGAGTGCAGCATCTGAGGCTGGGAGGAGTGCTGGGAAGTGTTTTTCTGTACATGACCTGACCAGAGCACTCATGACCCACAGCAGTCATGATGAGCTGTACAAGACCTGTCAGCATCCTACCGTAGTAGAAGGGCGGCTTGGGAGGTTCTCTCCCTAGGCAAGGAGCTATTGGCACTGTCAGCATCCTACCATGGTGGGAAGGTGGCTTGGGAGGCTCCATTTCTAGCTGAGGAGCTATTGGCAACCCATGACTGCTAGAAGACGGGAGTCATTTTCCTTCCAGGGTGTAGTTGCTGGTAGATTGTCCACATTGAATGATGACCTCAGACCTGTGCACATGCACATGCAGATATGCAGGTAGCTCCAATTGGACTCAGAGGGTAGATATATTTAAAGGACATAAAAGTGGGAGGAGGGATCATTGTGATGGGGTCGGAGGGAATGAAAAGGGAATTTCCCTTTGGAGGCTATGATCAAGATACATTGTATACATGTATGAATAATCTAAGAATACATTTTAAAAATTACTTTTAAAAAACACCTGTCTCTCTATCATGGTTCCCCTCCATGTTTGGGCTTCATTTATTAAATAGCTGGCCTGCAAGCCTGGTCTGTTCCAGCTTCCTACGTGTACCCTTGTTTCTTTTTTATTGTTTGTTTGTGTATAAACAATCTTTTATTCATGGTATCCTTGTTTCTAATCGGAACAGTTCATTACACATCATACGGGAGTTAGGATCCAGCTGTCCTGAGCTCCTAACCATCTCCTGGCATTCTTGGGGGTGATCTAAACCAGTGCTTCTCAAACTTGAGTGTGCTGGGCGGGCTTGCTAAAACCAACTGCTGGGCCCCACTTCCAAAGTTTCTGATGCAGTTGGTGCTAGGTTGAGTAAACATTTGCACTTCTAACAGGACCTAGGTAATGTTGGTGTTGCTCAAACACTTTGAGTATTACTGAGCTAAAAAAAAAACGGATTTAGTAGCTACGTGGATTTACAACAGACCAAAAGCCACCCTGAGAATGTGTGTGGGTAATAGGTTGAAGGAGGATAGGGAATTTTGAGTATAAAACAATGCTTGTTGGCCTGTCCAAATAATCAGGTGAAATGCCAAGTTCCGATGTTAGGGGAGGTTAGTGTTGGTGTGGAGCGGAAGCACAAGTGCCCTCACTTCATCTTCTGCCTTATACCAGACTCTAGGCTAAGTGTTGACCCACACAGCAGCTCTTAACGTCGGGATCCGTGATCCCTTTTACAGTTTAAAAACATTCGCAAGGTTGTCTAAGGTCATCTAACAAGTCACAGCCCTCGTCTGACACCTAACCTCTGTCCATTGCAAAGTAAAAGGACAAGTCATGGGTGGGAAGGCCAGACTGAGGATGCACTTTGACTTGGTGAATGACAAACATTTCTCCAAGGAAGCGGAACATCTCAGTGACACTAGCATCTTCAAATGAAGGCCTTGTTTTTAGCATCAGAAATAAAGTTCTTAATTACAAACCAGACTTTCTTATGGACCCCTTTTAGATAGAGTTAGAGTCATTTCCCTGGCCCATCAACATGAGTGTGTTGTAATGCATCTTACCCTTGTTGTAATGAGATGCCCCTGCCATAGAGGCCTCTCGAGATTGGCTGTGAGTACTTTTAGGAGTTTCTTATTTGCTACTTGCTTCAGACTGTATCTTGGCATCAGTTTGTTTATTGGTTAAAGGGACTTAGAGAATGTTGACTCATTTGAGTGAATTTTCTTTTTACTTTCTAGGTAGACTATGATAATCACACACTTTACAAACATGGAAAGACAGGTCGAAAACAGTCTCCTGTGCGGATTTTCACCAACATTCCTCCCAACAAAATAATCCTTCCTGCAGAAGAAGGGTACAGGTGAGACCACTTTGAACTTCACAGGTCATCTGAAAATGCAATTCTGTGTAACAGTAAAATGCTTTCAATATTGAATCAGTTGGTTCTTGTATTGCTCTTAGATTTGGTCCAGAATTTCACATTGAATTGAATTCCGATTACCTCTAATTTTTGGAGCAAGAACTTTGTTCACTTTTGTCTGTTCTGTGAATCTCAGTGAATCCATGCGGCTCCTTTTTTGTTTCTGTCTTTAGATTTTGCTCTTTCTGTCAGAGATATGTTTCTCTTGAGAATCAGCACTGTGTGCACTGTAATTCCTGCACATCCAAGGTATAGTTCTCTTATGTAAAATATTTTTATGTGAGTGTTTGTTATATGTTAGTTTGATAATTTTATTACTCTTAAAATGTTTTGTTGCCTGGTGGTGGTGGCACACACCTTTGATCCCAGCACTTGGGAGGCAGAGGCAAGCAGATCTCTGTGAGTTTAAGGCCAGCCTAATCTACAGAGTGAGTTCCAGGACAGCAAAGCTGTAATACAGAGAAACCCTGTCTGGGGAAAAAAAAATGTTTTGTTACTACTTGAATTCATATGTATTATCACCTCCTATGTCTTAATATAGTAGTACCTTATCTCTAATTAAAAATATCTTGTATGTGGAAGGCGTATATGTGTGGGCACATGTGGAGGTCAGAGGACTACTTGGGGAGGCGGTTTTCTCCTTCTGCCATGTGAGTTCCGTGAATCAATTTCAGGTCATCAGGCTTGGTGATGCCTTTACCACTTAGCCATCTCTCCAGCCCTAAAACAGGCTTTTTAAGGTACTTAATTTCTTTCATCATTGTAAATAGCTATTTCAATCATTTTCATATGGTACTTACCAAGAGTGTTTCAAATAAGGCACTAAGTGCTGAATTTATATGTCTGTTAAGGGTAAAATTACGATGTTTCAAATCAGGCATTGGACCATTAGATAGCATTGCCGCTCTGATGAAGTAATGATTAGTAGCATGTACTATGCACTTTTTATGTGCTAGGCTTGTTCCTCAGAGCTTTGCATGGGTTAACACTTTGGTCCTCAAGTAGCCTCCGAGAGGTAGGGGTGGTTACACTCTGCTCTTTTACAGCTGCCGCAGAACAAGAGACCTGTCTCCTGTTGATGGGTTTAGTTCTTGTGCTTTTCTCCAGAGCCTTTGTTTTTGAAAGCATTTTAGATTTGCTGCACAGTGGAATAGAAGGTACTGAGATGCGTATATCCTTCCTATTCCCTGCACAGCCTTCCTTCATTAGTACCTGGGACTGGAGTATACCTTGGGTGAAGGTTGATGAACCCACTTATTTTTCACCCCTGAGTCCATGTTTTACTTTGGGGTTCACTTTTGGTGCTGTGTGTTCTTTTAATTGGATGAATATATATAATGGCTGGCTTCTGCCACTGTGGGGTCATCCAGAGTGACTTCACTGTGTTCCCTGAAAATCTTCTATCCACTGCTTGGTCACCCTTCCCTTCCCTAACCTCGGGCAACTGATCTTATTGTCTCTATAGAGTTTTACCTTTTCCAGAAAGTCATAATGTTGGAGTCACACAGCATGCGCGCTGCTTCTCAGACTGGCTTCTCACCTGAAATGGCCATCTGAAGCGCCTGTCTATCTTCCCGTGACTAAATGGCTCATTCTTAATGACTTGCCGTTGTCTGGGTGTATCACAGTTTGTAACCATTCACCTACCAAAGGACATCTTGCTTGCTTCCTACTTTGAGCAATAATGACCAAGCTTCCTGCTTATTTCTAAAGAGATAGGATGACCTCTTAGCCACTTTCTTCATCTTTACTCAGTTTACTCAGAAAAAACTCGTGGAGCTTAACTTTTCTAAATAGCACAAATTATTTTCCAAAGAAAAGTTTAGGTTCATACAACTATTTTCAATTAATTTAGAAATGGTTTGTATTATGCCCAGGTTGTATAAAGTTTAAAACTGAGGGAGAAAAAACTTATTTAGAAATATGCAAATGGGTGATAAATATCAAGACTAGGGAAATGAGGGCCACAAAACTCGGAGCAGGTCTATCCAATGGGAAGGAGGGGTGCTGTGGTGAGAAGCCACGCCGGGAGGTTTTCGGGGCTCAAGAGGCCCCAATTCTTGATAGGCAGTTGCTTTAATATTCGTAAAGTGCACATATGTATTGAATGTACTTTTCTAGGTATGTTTTATTTCACTTTTTAAAAAAAAATAACTCAAGTAGTAACCTGTAATCTATCTCGCTAAATTACACGAAGCTCTCAGATATGAATTTCATAGTATAAAGAACATAAAATTATGGAATCATTAATTCTCTTGAAATTTTCATTTGCGTCCTTCTTTGTGAAGATTGGATGGTTTGAAGCAGAGTGGCTTTTCAAGATCATTTGGATAAATCTAGTTTCATAGTTAAGGAAATTGAGGCCCATCAAGGAGGCATCTGAGTTAAGTGGAGAAATGCATAAATTAGAATCAGAGTATTTAATTGTGAAGCCCAGGAAAGAGAGAAATAGGGAATGAATAATTTACACATATTTTAATAAGACATTTTAATTTTTAATTGTGGAACTTGGCTTTTATAACAAATTGAACATTTTAAAATTTGTTTTTGTAGGATGGCAGGAAATGGAGCCATTGCTTTCTCTGCAGAAAGTGTGTAAAGCCTTGTAAGTGTCTGAGGTCCCGGGAAAACATGTTTAGTTCTGTTCATGTAAATAGAATTTTTATTATATTAATAAAAGGAAAATAATGCAGAGACTGACATTGACTTTTGTAATTACCTGCACACATGTCTTTCATGGCAAAAGCTGACTGCTAGCCTGTGTCAGTGTGGCATCTGACTCCATTGGGCACTGTGCCTCTGAGCCAGCCTCTACTGTGTGTGGCAGTTGCTGTCAGCTCATGATGTATTGGGCAAGGGCTGAATTTGTTTGCTTTATAACAGAAGTTACTGGTTTATGTGGGATACAAACACTTCACCTTGATCTCTTTAGACAAATTAAAATGAGCTAAGCCCACCAGCTACAATATTTGAAGTAAACATTCCTGTAGCCTACCTTAGAAGTTAATGAAATGAAAAATCATGTTAATGAACCTCTTCTGAAACTCAGTTTTTCTCTTATAGCCTGGATCCATTGTAGCACCTGCCATCGCTGTGCGCTCCCCGATCATTCCTGTGCGGGCCCTAGAGATGGCTGCTTTATTTGTGGTGCATTGGATCACAAACGCAGCAATTGTCCCAACATCGGCACCTTGAAGAGAGCTAAGAGGTTAGTTGAGGTCTTTTACTTTCTAGAAAAAAAAAAAAAGATTGCTGGCGCCAAGCTTTGCAGGAGCTATGTTTTTGTTGTGGTTTTTTGTTGTTGTTGTTGTTGGTGGTGGTGGTGGTTTTTTTTTTTTAATTTTTCAAGACAGGGTTTCTCTGTAGCTTTGGGAACTGTCCTGGAACTAGCTCTTGTAGACCAGGCTGGCCTCGAACTCACAGAGAT
>LOJH01007863.1:14474-30384 GCA_001685095.1 Ellobius talpinus
TTCCAGGACAGGCTCCAAAGCTACAGAGAAACCCTGTCTCAAAAAACAACAAAACAAAACAAAACAAACAAAAAAGAGAGGTAACAAATATTGTGAGGAACAGAAAAAAGCATAAAAGTCTATAATTAATCATTTTGTTTAAGAGAGATATTGTCTTGATTAACAGGTCTGGGGAGTATCATAATGCACCACTCAGAAAAAGGAAGAACCATTAAAAATCAGGATTCAATTGAAGAAAAAAATTGTAGTTCGGTGTAAAGCTGAAGCTGGAGAAACTCCCAGAAAAATAGATCAAAAAAGACAAAAGGTTTCAGCTACTAAGCCAGGTTTCTAACATCCTGGCTAATAGAACATCTAGAAAGGGATCAGAGAAACCATGGGCAGAGGCAGAAACTAGCTAAGAAATAATAAATGTTTCTCACGGTTGAAGGGCATGTCTAGGATGATGAAGGAGAAAGACGCGCTTTTCATGGTATCTTGTTGGATGCTCCCAACAAGAAGGATGGGAAATGGAAATGTTCCAGGCTATGCTTGGGGACCCAGGCTAGGGACCAACGAATTCAGCCCTGTGAACACACAAAGCAAAGAATATTTCCACCAAGGACCTAGTACCTCAGCAGATAAAAAATACACTTCCCTAGAAAGACACCATTCAAGAGCAGAGGTAGAACCAAATGAGGACAGAGATGCAAGAAGCAGGCTCACAGAAATATTTTTATTCTCCGAATAATCAGGGAGGATTATTTAGTTCAGACATTGCAAAGGCACTGAATGGATGTGGGGAGGAGGCGCAGGAGGCTGAGTGAGGTTGTTGATTTCCCATTTGCCAGCTGATGTCTGAAGTTTGTAAGACTCATTATTCAGAAAGGGAGCCTCACAAAGGGAGCAGCAGCTAGGCGCTAACACTGGTTTCCAGGGAGCAGAGTCTGAGAGGGAGCGGACAGGTAATAACAAGTAGCCCAATATTTTTCTTCTGTTGTTAAATATTCTTTTATTATTGGTGGTAAGGCCAAGCAAGCATGTTTGTGACTTATTTTGATCAAAAATTTAAAATTCTGTAAAAAACTGTTCTTGGGGATATAGTTCAGTTGGTAGAGCGCTTGCCTGGCACACATGAGACGTTGGGTTTGATCTTCAGCTTTGCAAAACAAACAAACAAACAATCAACCACGTAGCAGGAAAACCGAGTACATCCATTAGGTTAGTTAGAGCTGGCACGTGTCTTGAGAAGAGCAGGAGGAGAAGCGGAGGGTTGAATTCAATTTCTGTCTGAGCCTGAATCTGTCTTGCTACAGAGACAAGATGAAAGCTTCCGGGCACTCCAGGAGGCTTCTGGGAAGGGATATACCAGGCAGCTCTCTCTCCCACAGTTTGCAAAACTTGGTTCTGTGGCACTTGTGGCCTCTCTGCTCTCTGGATCCTCTCCTGTGGCCCTCTGCCCTCCTCCTGTCCCCTCCCCCCACTCCATGCCTCTCAAAGTCTCCCTGGCTCTGGAATCCCTGTCGCCCTGGGACTCAGCTGACACCCGACAGACAATGGTATTTCCCATCAGCCCGAGTATCAGGAGCCGGGCCTTATCCAGCACTGTTTTTCTATTAGTCTAACACCCCATTGTCCACCCCTTATCACTGAAATGTTGATGTCATGCCTGGCTTGGAAGTGGTTTCTGCGCCGAGGCTGCGACAGCTTCTCTTTAATTGAGGAGGGGGGAGGGGTGGAGGAGCCCATCTATCAGAATTCTCATGAGAAGTCACCCTGTTCCCTCTAACAGCCTGGACACTATGGGAGCCAGAATGGGGTGGTCCCCCCATCCAGTTGGGTCTCCCCCCACCTCCACTCGGGTCACACACACACACACACACACACACACACACACACACACACCACTACAATTCCATGCCTTCTCTCTGGCCTAGGTAGGTCTTCTGGACCTCCAGGGACTGGCATCCCTCAGAGCTGAGATGCTGAGGAGTGCAGAGAGGACTTTTGAGCCTTTTCTGTAAGCTTTGGGACTTAGCACACTTAAATGGTTTTGGTAGAGGGTGAGCACTGGACCACCCTTGGCTTCCCTTGTTTTTCATGGTCCTAAGCGTGTGAAGGTTTCACCAGGGCCAGGCTTGGCAGGAGTCAGATAAACACATTAGGACAAGCCTTCTGGCCCAGTCTGAGCACCCACACCCTATCCCTAGTGTGGTCAACTTACAAGGAAGGCTTTATGTGCTCTGTGCTCCTGGCCCTCCTGGGATTGAATTTATAGTCTGTATGTGCATGTGTGTATGTGTGTGTACACAGTGCAAGCACACACATGCATTGGAGGTGCACTTATTAATTATAAAGCATCCTGGGTAGAATATCTGGCTGACGGAGAAAGAAGCCCACTGGGGGCTGAGTGGACCCTGGGCAGTTTACTCCGATGCCTTTCCTAGATGCTTTTCCATGACTACTGTGGTATAACGGTTAATTCTCTGTTTCGAATCTCAGTGGAACCTGTCCCTTGAGGAACAGACCTGGTCAGTTATCCTTATCAACTCAGACCATGAAACCCAGTATAAACGGGCTGCCCACGCATGCTGCAGCATTGCCAGGGGCATGTTTCACTTCACTGTGAGACAACTTGGCCAGTCAGCAGTTTCTAGGGCAGTCAGCTGTGAAGATGCCAGGGAGGGACAGTTAAGGACTGAACTGAGTGTCTGGTCTTTGGGGTATGCTGGAAGTAGAAGCTATGACTAGTTGAGCTCTTGGGAATTTTGTTCCAAAGCCGGGTCTGGGGAACTAATGAACAAGACAGAATGGAAGGAAGGCTGAGGCCACTGTCCTGGCATCCCTGGGGCAGAGAGGAACTCCATGGACTGGGTGGGCCTACATTTGGAAAATGAGTCACTGGACTTCAAGTTCTTCCCTTATCTTTCAAAAGAAAAAGCAGGCATGCTGCCAGGCAGATCCAACCTGCAGACCATGGGCCAAAGGCAAGCGGAGGACAGCTGTGATTGTGGCCAGACACAAAGTGGTAAAGTGACTTAAAGTGCCATCAGGTTTGTTTTGGTGACTTGGTTGTGATGCTCTCGAACCTGGGCTTTGTAGATTCGAGACTGTGCCATGAAGTCAAAAGGTTGGACTTGTGTGCAAGCATTTAGAGGTGACCACTGCCTATAGAGTCAAAGTCTGTGTATAACAAGTACATACAAATGCTCCCAAGTGTCGCTAGCAAGCTCCAATATTTGGTTTTACTTGTTATTTGTTTATTTTATAGCATAGGCTGCTCTCAAATGCATAGTCTTCCTGCCTTGGCCTCCCAAGTGCTGGGATTGCAGGTGTGTGCCACCACGACCCACTCTGAAAGTTTTGTGTTAAGGAGGCTTTTACCTGTGCAGCGTGGCCCAGCAGGTGAGTCCCGTCGCACACACACACATGCCAGCATGCTACCCCAAGAACCCAAGAGCTTTGGGGAGAGAGTTCTGAACACACAGGATCCAGGGAATTTCTTGGGTCTCCAGGTGTCCAGCTCCTCTCACCATGGCACAGCAGAGTTGAAGCTGAGCTCCCAGAAAGTTCCAAGGACCAGCTGTGCACAAGGGAATCCTATCTTACTAGTTTCTTACCAGGCCCTAGAAGATCTTCTGGGAAGGCCTTCTGCCAACCTGGTAGCCAAAGCCACTGCCTATTGTTGGAATTAAAATCTAGGTCTTTTGAGTCCAGATTCGGGCCTTTTTCCATGACATCAAGAGGCAGAAGATAAGTCTCTTGACTTTGTCTCTTAAACACACATTCCTGGGATGAAAGGAGGCTTAGAGCAAGGGCCGGGCTGCATGCTCCACCAAAGAGGCTGCTTCCACTCCTCAGGGTCTTCCAGGTGCTCTGTTAGCACCCACTGTCCTTGGGGTCTTGGCTCAGAGACAGGCCAAGTCCAGGACTGGAAAACCACCATCCCAGTGCCAGACACCACGGACTCACCTCTCTTCCTGGTAACACCCCTCTCCTGTAAGCTCCACAGGCTCAGAATGGTTGCAGAAGCTGTGGCAAACACACCAGTGCCATGTGATGAAAGATGTCCCTTCTGTCTCCTGACCCCACCCCCCCATAATGGAAACTGAACCCAGGGCACTCTGCCATTAAGGCTATTTAATTTGTTTGTTTGCTTGTTAATCTTGTTTGAATGGGATCTCATTTAGACCAGGCTGACTTCGTATCTACTATGTAATTGGGGATGATGTTTAACTTCTGATCTTCCTATATCTACTTCCCAAGAACTTGGATTACTGGCATGTGCTACCTCTCCCCAGTTTCTATGGTGCTGGGGATTGAACTCAGAGCTTTGTGCAAGCACTCTGCCAACCTAACTACATCTCCAGTCTTGATTTGCCCTGGACTTTTCCTCCTTTCCTTCCTCCCTCCCTGCCTTCTTTCTGTCCTGTGTGTGTGTATCTCTTCGTGTGTGCACATATGTGTATATGTCTGTCTGTCTGTGTATGTATATGTGTGTATATGTGTGTAGGAGGTCTGTGTGTCTCTATGTGCATGTTTGTGAGAGTGTCTGTCTCTGTGTGTGGTCAGAGTAAAACTGAACCTCTAGTTATCTTACTTAAGAAACAGTGTATGGTGTGGGTAAGCCCACACAGTCCTGAGCACTTTAACTCACTCGGTGTCTTCCGAGAGTGCCAGGTGCCCAGGGAGAAAGGGCCTGTAACAAGTGAAGGGGTACAGAAGCAGGAGAGACATGGCTACCAGATTGGGAATTTCCTGTGCTTTTGTTTTCATTTTAGGAAGGGGTGTGTGATTTCCTTTCCTGTGGAGCCCTATGTTTGGGACGCACTCTATTGGTTGGTTCTTTGGATTCAGGTGACATTTCCAAGGTGTTCCCCTGCTCAACCACATTTCTGAAGTCTCCCCCATCCCAGCGACTCATTTCTGTGAAGGGAGAGGGTTTACCTGTGTTTCTTGGAAAATTCTTACAAACACTGAAGTGCTTTCTCCCCTTCCGGAACAAACAGCCTTGTTTAGAGAGTTATCAGAGCTCCACTTGGCCTTTGAAATCCTGCCTCAGCATACAATGTCTGGAGACAATCCCTTTCTCCTCTCGCCTCCATACAATGCCTGGAGACTATTGCCTTTCTCCTCTGTCCTCCAGTCTCTGGCCTTGTCTTTTACCTTGCTTCTCCTTGGGATTTGCAGTTCTGTACACGGAATAATGACTCACTTCGGAAGTCAGTGACCTTCTTGGAGAAAAGTACATTCATCCTTGACCACACCCCTGACTTAGCACCCTCTCCTCATCCCACACCCGCCCCCCAGCCTGCCCCATCTCTTGATTACAAATCTCTTGCCAGGGTTTGTGATTATTATTTGCTAATTTCCCATCCCCCTTCATCAGATTTCAAGCTCTGGGGGCAAAGACTGTCATTCTTGTTTTTACCACATTGTGCCCACATCTCCATGAGGAGGCAAGCATACAGACATGTGGTTGATATGTGTAAAGTTGGAGAAGGTGAAAGCAGAGGCGTGTCACACAGAGGCCTGGGTTTTAGAGGAGCATGGACAGCTCCATGGGAAGCAACAGGGTTTAGACCCCAAAAGGGAGGCCCCAGGACTGAGAAAGCCATACACACATTACAGCCTCCACAGTGGAGCACACTGAGAAGGGAACAGAACACTAAAGGCTCCTGAAGGGAATCAGTCTGCCAGGTTCACATGTGGAAAGAGGGCCCATACTCATGGACATTCTTCTGAAGGGGCTCAGGTTGCCTCATTCTCAGGCCTCACTCATCACCCAGCCCAGCCTGGCTCTTCAGGAAGCTGTGTGGCTAAGGGAGATCAGTCTCTCTACATGGTGGGCAGTCAGAACCCAAGCACAGGGTCCGTTAGGCCCTGCATAGAGGGACAGCCTGGCTCTGTCTGTCAGGAGCTTCGCCTGTGTGGAAGCAGAGCCATCTTATCCAGAAGCCCACTGCCTAGGACCAGAGCTGCTGAGGCTAGTGTCTCAAGCAGGTGATGCCCAAACCTGAAGTGGCCAAAATCCCCACACAGGAGGAAGTGGCTTCCGGAGAAGGAGGGGCTGAAGATCCAGTGGTGAAGTCATGCTTCTAACAACGCAAGCTCCACAGCAGTTTCCTCAGGGGATGAAGGATGGGTTAATCTTTTGATGGAGGGAAGGAGGGACTCCTGGGCCAGAGCTAGCTGCTGTCCATGGGCCTCTTGTGCCATCTGACAGCCAAACAGACCAGCGTCACAGTGAGGGTGAGACCGTTTTGAGACCTTTCCCTTTCTTCTCGCCTTCCTCAACCCTTGGCTGCTCCTCCCTGGCTCCGGGGTCTGTCTTTATCTTGTCCCCTGTTTCCACTGCTATCAGCCATTATCTAGGGATGCCGCCAGACTGGCAGAGCAGGAAGTCAGCCCGAGCGTCCTCTCTCCATTCCCCACCCTCTTCCTCCTGGAGAGACAAAAGCCAAAGCAGCCCGTTAACAGCTGCGTGTTTCCCTTGACTCTTTGACTCTCATTTCCCACTCTCATTTTTCCGCAGGCTCCAGCTTTCCACAGTCAAGCTGTCCTTAGGAGCCACCATGTCCCCGGAGGCACGGAGGCCCACAACTGTTACTTCCTCCCAGCGCCTGTCTGCCGAGGACCCCGTACAGCCCTCCAAAGCCAAAGCCGCTGCCTGGTCCCTCTTATCCACAGTGGAATCAGTTGGACCCAGAAAACAGCCCTGCATATCCGGTTGCTGGAGCCTGTCTGGGCTGGACACAGCTCTGGCCTTCCTCACGAACAGGTCTCCCTGTAGTTCTTCCTCTCTGTGGCCTGGCTGGGACTCCAAGTGACAGCTGCAGGAGGGGTGTTTTGGTCAAAGGGCACCGAGCATCGTTTATTATTCCAGCCTTTCTCTGGACATTTACTGTACCTGTCTTCCACTGCTACCAGAGACTCAGAGATGAGGGAAGTAGATTCAAACAGCACATGGTCCGGGGAGAGCAGGGAGGATGGCTGCATGAATCCCTGTGCCATAAAGCCTGGTTGAAGAGACCCTAGTGTGATGAGAGGGTGAAGACCAAGTGCCTTGAGCAGGCATGGGGTGAGATAGGTGCTCCCAAGGAGAGCTCTCGTAGCTCCTATCACTTTCTCTGTGCCAGGTATAATGCTAAGGGCTGGGCAAGTTTGTCTCCTTTAGCCCTTAAGCAAAGCTGCAGGGCAAGTGTGATTGCCATCCCTGGATTGCTCATAGAGTCTGAGGTCTAGAGGAGTTAAGCCATGCTAGTGAGACTCTGGGACTCAGGGGCAGAGGCTGAGTTCCAGGCCACAAGCAGCTGAGATGCCATCCCACTCATTACACATCCTATAGCTTCAGGCCCTGGTCTCCTGTGCCTGGTGAGTGACAGCAAGCTCCAATACATCTCTGACTCAAGACACTTAGTCATACAGAGTCTCAGTTTCACTTTTCTGTAGAAGGGGCCGAGAGACTCTTCCTTAGGTTTATGGGGAGCTTTCTAGGATCGAGGCAGATTAGTTGCTCAGCGTTGTCTGATCGGGAGCATGCTCTCCAACCAGGTCATCCATGATAGTTTTTTTTAGTTACTGTCACCAGGGGCTCTGTAGGAGAGTGATGAGGAGGCCACCATCTGAACGCACATTTTGCATCTCTCGATCTCCCTAGGTTTGTCTCTTCCTTCCCTTCTCCGGCAGAGCCTAGTCTCCACAGGGCTCCAAAACCCTCTCACATAAGTCAGCTGGAGCCTGAGTCCCTCCCCAGGAGATCACCCAACTGCAGCTTTTCATTTTACTAAAACCATAAGAATATTCAAGTCATGAGCAACTTACCGATCACTGTAACTACTTTAAATAAAGGATACAGCTCAGGGGCACTGAGAGCAGTCATACAGCTGTAATAGTCGCCAGACTTCCTTGTCTTCCCAGACTCCAATTTTGTCCCCCCTAAGCACTGTCTCTCCGGCCACCAGATGCTGACATCCTCTACTCCACTGTCTGTCTCTACTTGACCAACCACTCTTGACACCTCATGTCAGTGGATAAGACATTTGTTGACCTTTTGTGACTGATTTGATTTCCAGAACATGCATGCTCAAGGGTCATTGATGTGGCACACACCAGCACGTCATTCCTTTTTGAGACTATTTAATATCCCTTTTGTGGAATTCACCATTCGTAGTGCAACACGAGTCTTTCCCGCCCTTTTGATAAGTAATAATGCTATGTGAACAGGAGCATACATGCATTATTTTCTACTGGATTTGCTTTTTTAATTCCTTCATGTACATATAACTAACATGCACTAAAATGCCCACAATCTGTAATTGATGGATAAAATGGCAATTCTGTTTAGTGTGTGTGTGTGTGCGTGTGTGTGTACGTACATGTATGCACATGCAGGTTGATATTGGGTGTTTTCTTCCACTTGATTTATTTATTTTTGAGACAAGGTCTCACTGTATCTCTACCTGACCTGGAACTCACTGTGTAAACCAAGCTAGCTTCAAATCCACAGAGTTCCTTCGGCTTCTGCCTCCTAATGGTTGGGATTAAAGGTGTGTGCTATGGGAGAGATGGTCCCACTCCTCACCATAGGCTTGGGAAAGCTGGCCCTGATGGCATGGTTCTAGGAGAACTGGCTCTGCCCTTCACCTGAAGGGGTGGTGGCCCAAACCAACCAGCTCGTCTACAACCCAGACCCACATCCTGGGCCTTAGTGGGGCCCACCCTAACATCTGCTCCATTTGTGACCTGTTGGAGAGCATGAAGGGACTGGTCCTGTGGAACGGTAACCTCAGGATCCCCATGACGCAGGGCAACAGGAGGATGTGTCTGAGAGGAGTTTCAGTGAGGGTCCAGTGATGATGCTGTGCCAGAGGCCTTGAACCAGACCTATACCTCATTGTGACGAACATTTTTTAGGTGGGGCTGATTAGACAAAAGGGTGTATAAGACACACCACAGCTCATGATTCCACTAGGATGGATGAAGAGGTGCTGGAAAGACAGAGGAGCGAGGTGGTTTTTTGTTTATTTTGTTTAGTTTGTAATTAATTTCGGGGGGCTCTTTTGGGGAGGCATGCTGCACAGATAAAGGGCAGATATGGAAGGACTGGGAGTTGAGCGGGACTGGGGTACACAATGTGAAATTCCCCCAAAAAATCAATAAATAATTATGTTTAAAAGGGGGGCACTATGCCTGGCTCCATCTTTTTTCTTGTTATTATGTATATGTCTGTATGTCTGAGTGAGTGTATGTGTAAGTAAGTATAGATGCCTTCAGAGGCCAGGTGAGAGCCTTTGGTACCCTGGAGCTGGAGTCACAGGCAGTTTTAGACTATGAGTATTGGAAACCGAACTCAGGTCTTCAGGAAGAGAAGCAAGTGCTCTCAATTGCTGAGTCATCTCTTCAGCCTCTCTGCCTTATGTTTTTGAGATAGTTGCTTACTGAAACTGGTGCTTTCTGACTGGCTAGACTGGCTGCCAGCTGGCCCTAGGGATCATCCTGTCTCCAACCCGTGGCCCCCACACTGGCATTAGAGGAATGCATGGTGCTTGGATTTTTTTTATATGGGTGCTGGGGATCCAAACTCCCTTATGCATGCACAGCAAGCCATACACCTACCGGGACACCTCCCCAGACCATGCTAATTTCTCCGAGATTCTATTCAAAACATTTTTATTTCATCGCTGCTGTATCAGTCTGTGACCATAGCAGTAGGGCCCAGGGGCTCCGACATTAACATAAGCTCATCAGCACTTGCTATTTTCTGTTTCTCTCGACAACAGCCATCTCAATGACTGTGCATGGGATCAGTTTCTGTCCAACCTTTCCATGAGCGAGGGACTCCATGCCTCAGGAGACATTTTGCTCTTCATGGAGGAATGTGTTCAAGTACTGGGAGCTTCTTTCCATCCTGACTCAAAGCCACACTGTGCCCTTCACTGACTGGTCTGGCTTTGTCTTGGGAATCACCCCAAGACCTTGTCCTTGGCCCCCAGGGGCCCGCGGACACAATATACTGGTCTCTCTTTATGCCTGTTGCCTCCTGACCTGTCTTGAACAGGGGGACTGACAGATTCATGCCATCTGCCCCAGACACACACCTTTTATCTCCCCTGGGCACAGGCAACCAACATGGCTGGAGATGCACTATCCCTGTCCCAGGGAGGGTAAGTTACTGGCTGCAGACTCAGGCCCCTTGAGGAGTTAAATCATCCCTGGACTCAGACAGAGCCCTTTGACCCATGGGAGAGCATTACTCATCCCGGCACCCCCGGGACCAGGCTCTGTGTCACGGAGAGAGCAGCTCCCATTCTCTTCGCTCAGAAACTCGTAAATCATACTTATTAACACTTCAGATCTTCACACAGACATGAGTAGCTGCCAGTACTAGGTCTCCTAAGTGTTTCTGGGGGGTGGGAGTGATGCTTTGGGGGCCCAAGGGACCTGTCCTTCATCCCCAGATGCTGTCACTCTATTTGCGTTCCCTTGGGTGCCAGCCAAGACTCTCATTGCTGGTTCATGTGAGACAAAGAATGGCATGTCTGGTGTGTCCAGAACAGGTATGGCTAAAGAAGGGGGATCAGGCCACCCAAATGAGGGTTGTCTCACCAATTCTATTTATGGTGATCACTTCCTTTGGTGCTTCTGTGACAAGTGTTGTAAACTTATGCCCTAAGGTCATGTGGTTCTGCCCTGTCCCTTATTTTCTTCATCTGTAAAATGAAAGAATGCTCTGCGGGTCATCAAGGCACCAACCAGCTCCGTCCAACCTTGGCTCAGCAGCCAAGTGCTCTGAGTAAATGGTCCACAATTACAATTCCAGCTAGCACCTAGTCTTGCGTGGCCATTTTAACTGGAGCAGTGGGACCAACCTGAGCCATACTAGAATATCTGAGAACAGTAAGAGAGCTGGAAAGGGAGGAGCAGCCAGTTCAAAGAACAGACCTGAAGTGCTTAAATCACAGAGGCTCAGCCCACACGGGGACAGGTAAGAACTGTCGCCTGGCCCTTTGAGGATATGTGGTGCATGTGTGGTGTCCAGGGAAGATGCTCCTTAGTTCTTGATGGGAGACAGAGCGTGGCATTGTACAGCCATCTCTGCAGGGAGGCTGCCTCTAGTATCCCTCACACACATGTGGGGCAGCTTTGATGGGGCAGTTATGGATGTGTGTTTATAGTGTTTACATCCCAAACAAGGCCAAAGATTACCTTCTCCACAGTTTGCAGTTGACTGGTTCTTGAATGGCAGCAGTGAGCCCCCTAATTCAGTAAGGAACGGCATAGCACAAATCCATCCCAACCACTTGGTTTATCAGTAGGCCTGGGAATGGGAGCTGACTGGGGAGAAAGTTCTGGATTAGGAAGCAGAGTACCTGAGTGCTCCCTCCTCTCTCCAACTGTGCCTCTGGCTAGCTGAGTTACCAAGCAGACTGTGACAGGTAGACTGTCCATCTCTGTTCTGCCACTCCCCCTCGGAGGTCATGTGTCACTGCACTGTATCACATGTCTGACCAGTCACCAAACTCAACCTTAAGAGATAACGATGGGGCCATGAGGCCAACGCGAGAGTAGTGCCCTTCGTGGCTTATGTACAGACTGTTCACACGGAATGAGAAGTTCTTACTGAGTTTGCTAAGTGACCAAAGTCTATTGTTGTCACAAATTCCTCCTCTGTAGGAAATTGCCAGGGCCAGAGTACAGGGCACCAACACTCAAAGGGCAAAAGAACCAACGGATGGCTTCAGGAGAAAGCCATGGGAGTTTGCTTTGCATCTTAGCATCTGGCATTGCCTGAGGTCCCAAACATTCATGCTCACTCGTTCTGGCTGCTTTGAGTTGTGACCACTAAGGGAGCTGTGACCCAGAAGATCACTTTGCTGAGAGGGTCCCATGAAAAATGAAGATAACAATGTAGGTGAGAGCTTCCTTTACCAATGAGGATGGAGAAATTGTGGCCCGGATCACTTCAAAGGCTTCCTATGGAGCCTGGAAGCCAGGCTTTCTCCCATTTGAAATGTTGATGCTCTCTGACAGGAGCAAGGTAGGAGTTGGTAATCTCTAAATGTTTGCTCTTTGCCACAACCTGCAGGCAAGCTTTCTGGTTTGCCATTCTCAGGATTCCTTGAAAGAGGTGTCACCTTCTTCAGGCAAGGAAATTGAGGCATGGGCAGGTTCCCCTAATTGGCTCAAGGTCACAGAGTGAGTGAAGTGAGTGACAGAGATGAGGTTAGAATCTAGAGCTCATGATGGTGCCCTGGAAGAGGGCTTTAGGCACGGATAGGCTCAGCAGTATCTTCTCTCTGTTGTGTGTGGGTGTAAGAGTGTTGGTGTGTGTGCACACTCGTGTGTGTGTGTGTGTGTGTGTGTGTGTGTGTGTGGTGTGTGTGCACATGTGCATGTGGAGGCAAGAGGTCAATGCCAGGTATCTTCCCCAGCTGCTCTCCACTCGTTTTCAGTTATTTTGTATGTACGACTCTTTTGCCTGCTTGTGTATATGTGTACCCTGTGCATGTCTGGTGCCAAGGAGGTCAGAAGAGGGCATAGGATTTCTTGGAATGGGAGTTACAGATGGTTGTGAGTTGCCACATGGGTGCTGGGAACTGAAGCTGTGTCCTCTGTAAAAGCAACAAGTGCTCTTAACCACTGAATCTGTTCATCTTCTCCTCCTTGTTCGTTTCTTGAGATTTCACTAGAATGCCTTGCCAATGGTCTCTGGGGGTCACCCTCTCTGCCCCCCTTTAGCACCCAGCACTAGGATTTCAGGCACATGCTGTCACACCTGGCTTTTACACGGGTACTGGGAATCTGAGCTGCGGTCCTCGTGTTCCTGAGGTACTTTACTGATGGAGATATCTCAGCATCATCTTCATGCCACCAAGGAGTGGGCTCACCAGAAGTGTGCCTTTTGATGTATTGAAAGCTAGAGAACCCAAGTAGGTTGTGTCATCACCAAGATCCTCTGGGGGCAGGGTGGTCTCTGCTCTCTGTAAATGCTGTTCCTTTTTGTTCCATGAAGCATTTCTCAGCAGCCAAGCTTTTTGTCCCCTGACCTTTAAAAACTCAGCTCTAGCATTCATGTCTCTCTGGTTCCTGACTATGATGCAATGGGACCAGTTCCTTCACAATTCTTCTGCCATGGCTGCCCCACCATGATGGACTGTGTGCGCCAACTGTGAGGCAGAGCAAGCTTTTCCACCTTTGTTTGCCATTTTCATGTACTCCCATAGAGCAATGAAGAAAGCAACGAGTCCATCTTCTCCAGTCCACATCCCCACCTCCACCCCGGCCTTGGCCTCAAGTCCTCCTTTGCTCTGATTCACAGCATCTATGACTCTGAACAAGAAAGAGGACTCTTGTCTGTGCTAGGGAGAACTGGCTAGTGTTCCTGCTGCGTGTTGATTGGTGGCCCTCAAGGAGATTGGCCTGTGTGGGAAGTCAGAGTCTTCAGAAGGGATTTCCCACATGGATCATGTCTGGTCACATGGGTCCTCATAGTGGGATGGGAGAGGAGCAGACGCAGACATACCATGCTAAGTCGTTGGAGGCACACACAACAAGAACAACCTGGAAGCTATAAGAAGGCAGGCAGTGTCTCTCGGAGTCTGTGGAGGGGACATTTCCCTGCTGACACCTAATTTTTAAGTCTCTGCCTCCAGGACTGCTCAAGAACAAATGCTTGCTGCTTGAGGCACCAGATTTGTGACAGTCACAGAGAACACACACCCCTGTACTCACTACGGACACTGTTAAGATGAACTCTGTGAAAACTGGACCAAAAGTTAGGACTAGGAGTATCTTCAGTGTCCAACCTCTTGCTGGACCCACAGCAGGGCTTACAGAAGTTAGACAACTTAGGAAGGACAAGAGGACACAGAGTGTCCCTGGTTGCTCTGCATAACCCCATGAAGGCAAGACTGTGACATCTCCTTTGGTGTTCCTGAGATGAATAGAAGTCACCTGGTCCAGTGGGGACACCAATGCCCATACACATTGACTGCAAAATAAGAGCAAAATGATGAACTTCAAGATGACCTATCATTTTCAATATGGGGAAGAAGCTGCTGTGGTTTGATGGCTCTGTCCCTCTGAATCTCTTGTTGACATTTAACCCTGCAGTGATGTATCAAGATGGTGGGCACTTAGCCTGATGTAACCAGAGAGTCTTTGGTAGCTTTATGATTACATGAGGTCTCCAGAGTGGAGAAGAGCCCTACGGTTGAGTCTTAGCAGTTCTATATGAAGGACAGAGACCCAAAGCAAAACACATTGTCCCATCTCTTGTCTCTTATTGGGTATAATTTACTAAGCCTCTATAGACACTACAAGCAAGAAGGCTGTCACCAGACTTTATTTCTTGACCTTGGATATCTAGAACTAGGAGCTAAAACACACACTTCCTCATTTTTAATAAAGTGACTCAGTTTACAGTGTTATTTTATTAACAACAGGAAATGGACTGATATAAAGCCCCCATTCCTGATTTTTTTATTTTTATTTTTTGATTTTTTGAGACAGAATTTCTCTGTGTAACAGCCCTAGCTGTCCTGGAACTAGCTCTTGTAGACCATGCTGGCCTCAAACTCACAGAGATCTGCTTGCCTTTGCCTCCTGAGTGCTGGGATTAAAAACGTACACCACCACCACCCAGCCCATACACACAGTGATGCGGGAAAACTGGTCTTTTATAACCAACTTTGCAGGCACCTGTGGTGCTGATTCCTCTCTACCCCATTCACCCTCACCCTTCAGGCCACCCAGCTAGCTTCAGTGGCAGAAGTTTGGGGGTGGACACTGAGGCCAGGGTGGAAATATCAGGAGTTTGAGGATGGACAATGAGGCTATGGAGCATGTACAGCCCTGTTCCATTCTCTACTCTGGGGCCTGAGAAAAGGAGGGAGATTCATCTCTCCAAGGACAGAAGCCCACATGGATGCCTGAGCATAGAGAAGACCATGGTAAGGGCTCAAGATTGTCACGTGGGGTGAACCCTGAAGAAACACATTCTCTCATACTTCTCGGATCCTGACTTGACCATGAACCACTTGATGGATTCATCTTTGATTTCCTCTCTCTCCTTTCATTGGTCAAACAGCTGCCGAGCAACTGTGTCTCCTGATTGAATCAAAGGTCCTATGGAGGCTCATGTCCCGCTTTGTCTCCTCCCCCTCTTTCTCTTCTTTTATTTTGTTTTGAGACAGTGAGACAGTGTTGAGCATGTAGCCCAGTCTGGCTTTAAAATAATGACCATCTAGTCTTAGCTCTCAGGTGTTGGGACTATAAGCCTGAGACACTAAGCCTGGCACTTGTGCGAACCTCCCTCTCTCTTCCCTTCCCTCCTTTGATTCCTTCCTTCCTTCCTGAAAACAAGGGCCTGACCACTCCTAGGTAGGATTGAGGATAAGGTTTCATTATAAGTATGAGGGAGAGAACAGCCAGAGGCATCTGGAACAGTCCAGACTGAACCGGGTTATAAGAGGAGAGAGAAGGGGAGAGTGAGAGAGGACAGACGGAAGCCAAGAGGACCAAGAGAGTATAGCCAAAATGGTCTAGTTATATAGGGATCAGAGGGAAGGGACTTGAAACCCAGTCCCTGGACTAGAGAGGTTTAAGGCAGGGGGCAGGGTGAGACATTCTGTGAGGAGCCACAGGTACTGAGGGAGACTTGTCCTGGATTTCTTTGGGACTATTTGTTTTTATTTATTTACTTATTTATTTTGGCTTTTTTAAAAAAATTTTGAGACAGGGTTTCTCTGTGTAACAATCCTGGCTGTCTTGGAAGTTGTTTTGTAGACCAGACTGGCCTCGAACTGAGATCCTCCTGCCTTTACTTCTCAAGCGCTGAGATTAAAGGTGTGTGCCACCACTGCCAAGTTCTTTGGGACCCTTCCTTCCTTCCTTCCTTCCTTCCTTCCTTCCTTCCTTCCTTCCTTCC
>LOJH01007864.1:7785-31262 GCA_001685095.1 Ellobius talpinus
TTTTTGAGACAGGGTTTCTCTGTAGCTTTGGAGCCTGTCCTGGGACTAGCTCTTATAGTCCAGGCTGGCCTCGAACTCACCCAGAGATCCGCCTGCCTCAGCCTCCCCAGGGCTGGAATTAAAGGCGTGCGCCACCACAGTCTGACTCATGTTTGTTTTCTGAGACAGGGTCTCTCCTGGGCCTGGAGCTTGCTAAGTAGGCTAGGGTGACTGTCCAGTGAACCCAGAAATCCAAATCTGCTTTTCTTTCACCCCCGTGCTGAGATGCCAGTTCTGGGGCACCCTGTCTGGCTTCTCTTCCTCGGTTTTGAGGCTCAAGTCCTCACGACTGCCCTGCTGGAGACTTCGCCAGCTGTGTTACCGCCCACGGCCCCATTTTCTGGAGTGTTACTCTCTTGCTTTGGTTCAACACTTTGTTAAGTAAACCCAGCTCCAATCACTGCCTCCCTGCTTTTCCTGCTTTAAACAGTCTCTCTGAGGCTCAGGTCCCTGAGACCCTCTCTTTCTCACCTGGATCTCCTGATTGAGAACGCTCTTTTCCTACTCACTGAATTCTTCAAAGCCTGGGCTCAGCTTTACACAAACCCCTCTCTAACTCTGACTTTCAATACACTCTCCCAGTGTTCAACATTTTTTATCAGCTTCCTTGGCATATGGCAAACCATGCACAGAAATGGGTGCAGCCTGGGCTTCTCCTATGCCCATTTCCCTCTGAATTTCTCAGCGGGGTGCTGTAAGGCAGAGTCACCTTTAAGACCCTCATATGACAATGAGCCCTGAGGGTAATATAGGAAACAAACTGTGTATTTTCAATATGGTGACAGGGGAAATGGATACTCATCAGATTTTCCATGTATCATTTGAAAGGGTCAAAATTCTTGCGAGTACGTGCAAGAGACAATTAAAAGACAGATTAAAATATGAGGAATAATTACTTCGGTAGACATCTCAAGGGTATAATGACTAGCTGAAGTAAATCTTAGAATGCCACTTATTTGCAAAATGCTGCCAAGTAGCTGGGTAATAATTCATAGAATTCATAAAGACTTAAAAGACAGCTGCCTTAATGGAGGTTTTCCCCCCGTAACTTATTAAGATCACCTTAATAATTCATGTACAGCAATACCTTTAACGAGCAACAAAATCTCACGTATCTCATTTAAACTCATTTAAACTTGGCAGCTCTGCTCACAGTTAATATCGTCCCCTGCCTCTGAGCCAGCAATTGTAAAGCAGCCGTAGGCTCTTAGAGGCAGAAGCCACTCCATTTATGATAATCCCAGGAAAAGTTACGGCCTAGATGAATGCTTGCATTGTAGGGTCGTTTGCTAGGAGGATTTATTCATTCTTCATGTGAAGGGAGGTGACGGGACAATAATGAGCCCAAACTATAACTCTTGTTCCACAGAGTTCGTTCTCCTCCTTCTCTGCTAACAGCAGCAGCCCGCCAGGCAGAGCAAACAGGAGTGCTAACCATAACCACAATCTTAACGCTTTCCTATGCTCCGTGCTCGCTGTTGGTGGCGAAGGAATCATAGAGCGGTTCCCTTGGGGAGAATTGAGCCTCCACATTCCTAACACTGGAGTATAAACGCACACATGATCCAGCAATTACCAGGCACCTTTTTCAAACCAAATTATTTGCCGTCGGTGCAGTGGATGAAGCCCTTACGGTTGCTTTCCACAGGATCTCCAGGTGATAAATTCCAAAGTAATATTCAAAATAAGATTTGGAAAGCAGAGGCTAATGTCAGGTCAAATTTATTTGCTATATTCATTTATATGAAACCACTAACCACTGTATTGACAGTGGTTTAAATGGCAGAAAAATAGATTCCATTTAAAACTATTTTGCATCCAGTGATCTTATTTTAAATGGCTGCTTCTCAGCATCTCTAAATCAAGTCGGAGAAATTATGATGTTGCAACTAGTGTTTTCTTGTATAAGCCAGTCTTAAAAAAATTATTAGCACTAAAAGTCAGGAAAAGCCTGGATTTAAGGAAAAAAAACTTCACCATAAAAACTGACTTCATTTTTCTTATTAAGTTAGCCTTAATTTATTTTCAGATAAGTAGCAAATTCTCATGCATCTCATTTAAACTTGGTCTGGCTAGTACCAAAGCTGATCACATTGGGGTGATACATGCAGAAGTAACAATACCTGGTGTAAGGAGGGAGGGGCAGAGTGATTCTGGTCCACTTGTTGAAAGTGTCCGACACCAGGATCCGCTGCAGGTGGTAGCGGCTGCACTCGACGTTGGTGGGTAGGCAGTCCCTCAGTAACGGGTGCCATGATAGCCCCAGATCCACCGAGTATTCCAGTTCGATAGCTGAAACAGGAAGTAGTGTTCTTAAAGCCAACACATGCCTGCAGAGCTGGGGACCACAGTAGCTTACAGTGTGTGCGTGTGTGTGCGCGTGCGTGTGTGTGTATGTATATATGGCATAAATGTAATGAAATAGTTTTACTTATCCCCTATATTTATGTTTCCGACTTTGAAATGTTTGCCAGTTTGGTTAATCTATTTATTTTTGTTTTTTTGTTTGTTTTATTTATTTGTCTTTTAGAGACAGGGTCTCTCACACAGTCCTGGAACTCACTGTGTAGATCAGGCTGACCTCACAGAGATCTGAGTGCTAGGATTAAAGATGGGGACCACAAGGCCTGGCCATTAGTGCTAATTTTAATAATATTGAACTACAACTCCTTTTAAGAAGATCTAAACAAGTGAAGTAGAACGACTTTCCCCAAATCACTCATTATAATGAGAACCAGTTAGAAAAATCACAAGTTATTGGTTCATATACTGCTATGTGTATATGAGCAGCCAATGTATTACATACTCTACCCGGTGACCTCTGGTCCTGTCCACTCAATGCCCTGTCTTGAAACCCTTCTCAGCAAGTCCCCTCAATCTCATGTCTTTTTTGTCAATGCTATATTTAATGATCTCTTTTTAAATATGCAAAAAATCTGAACAGGCTTCAAAATTTTTAGACAGAATTATTTGTGTGTGTGTGTGTGTGTGTGTGTGTGTATTTGTATGTCTGCGTAGGTGCCCACAGAGGCCAAAAGAGGATCCTCTTTTGAGATACAGACAGTTGTGAGCCATCCAATGCAGGTGTTGGGAACCAAATCTCACTCCTCTGTAAGAGCAGCAAGTTCTCTTAGCACTCAGTCCTCTCTCTAACCCCAGTCTTTTACATTTTTACCACCCCACAAAAATTTCTGGCCAGTTACATCCATTTTGCTCTCATTATAAATGACACTTCTTAGAAACCACACAATCTCTTTCCTGATATATTTATATTTCACTCTTCTACACAAAGGAGCACACTGGGGAGCCAAAGACGCATAAAGAGACATCTGAAAGTCATGGAATTTGTGTAAACGCAGCAGTCAGGCTGGGGTCTGCAGAAGGATAGTTCTCTCCTTCCCTTTTCTTCCTCTGAAACAGCTTTTCCCATCTTCGCTGAGCTGCTGGCTACGAGTGCTTTGTAAGCTGCCTCAGTTCCCATTTTCCTGCTTGCTCTAAGGTAACAACTTTCAATCTTAGCTGCACACTCAAACTCCTTGGGTACCTTGAGAAACTCTTGGTGCTTGCATTTTATGGCCAGTCTCTTCCCCAAACCTTCTGGATCCTCATCCTGGGGTCAGCAGCTCTGAAGAGCCCAGGTGATTCTGTATGGCTGATATGAGGCCGTATGCTCCTTGAAGCTTTCTAGGTATAGACAATGGCTCAGTCTTCATTGTATGTGTCCTTATGGTCTCAGACATTACTGATCATTCTCTGATTCTTTTAGCTGAGATCATTATTTCAGGCATCCTGTCTTCAAGCTGACTCTTTTGCTTGCTAGGGGGGCTTTGTACATTGCTCCAGACATCTCTCTGGCCTCCTATTTCAGACATATACACTCAGGCTGCAACAACACCTGCCAGTTTTATGTCTCCAAACTGATCTGACTCATTCAGCCAGTGCTTACTGATTCTGGCACTACACTGGACGCTGAATACATTGGGAAGAACAGTCTAGAAAGGTCCTTCTTATGGGTCCAAGAAGTACTCTCACCAGAACCAAGAAAACCACACCACTTCCCCCGTAAACAAACAATTTTTAGTAACCACTAAACTTCATCAAGGATGATATTTTGACACTCTTTCTCTGGGTTTGAAATTTAGACATCACTTCCAAAAGTTGATTCCTCTGTTGCGTTCCCTGTGTGGAGCCCACTACTTAGTCCTGGTAGATTCAGTTGTTCTCGTTGTCTCACGTTACCTTCATCCTTTCTGCTTCTCTTCACACCAGCACAGCACCCTGAGGCCCCACTGGAGATCACTGCTCTACCTTATTTCCTAGGATTCCTTTCTGCTTACCTTCACAGAGCTGGTCTCTCCTAAAACATATTACAATTCCCATGACAAGCGACTTTCACTGTCAACCTGCCACAGCCTAGAATCACCTGGTAAAAACAACTCAGTGAGGAGTTGTTGCAATAGGTTGGCTTGTGGGGATGGCCTTAAAGTGGTTGATAGAAGAAGAACCAGACAACTGTGGGCAGCACCATTCCTTAGGCAGAGTCTTGAACTATACAAGAGTGGAAAAACAGCGCTGATCGAGCAAACAATCAAAAGAGCACATACACATTCGTTTCTCTACGCTCTGACTATAGTGTGACCCGGGTATTTGATGTCCTGTCTCTCTGTGCTCTGACTATAGTGTGACCTGGGTATTTGATGTCCTGTCTCTCTGTGCTCTGACTATAGTGTGACCCGGGTATTTGATGTCCTGTCTCTCTGTGCTCTGACTATAGTGTGACCTGGGTATTTGATGACCCTGTCTTGTTGTCCCCGCCATGATGGGCTGTAATCTGGGACTGTGAGAGGAAATAAACTCCTTTCCTCCCTAAGATGGTTTTGTCAGGGTTGTTACCACAGCAACAGAGCAGAAATTAGGACTACACCCCTCTGTACTTACAGTCTATCATCTACGACTGTCGAACACAAATTTCTGTACCTGCTCTTTAAAGTCCTTCAAAATTTGTGGCTCCCTCGACTTAGTTACTCTGTCCTCCATTTTCTTCCTTACTGTTCCTCCCAGGAGCCTGTGCCCGCCTGTGGTAGAAGCACACCCAACTAGTTGAGGGCCAAAGCTAGTCCTGGTGCTGCTGCTACTTACTCCTTTGTTATTTCCATCAGCTCCATACGTTACTGGAGGATGAGGACTCTGGAATAGCAAGGGTACTTCTGCTTCTTTACAATTCTAGAACAATGCCTTGTTCTCCCGCAGCTTCCCTGGGGGCTGCTGAAGCTTTCTTTACTGCTTCTCTTCTTAAGCTAAGGTTTAGCCGACCCAGTTGGAGATGGCTCCTCCAATCTATCTACCCTTAAAATCCACTCCAGCCGTGAAGATCCAAGGGAGACTTAGCTCTTGTCAAACACTATCCTCTTTGGAAGGGACAGCCATTCATCCTCTCTCCCTGTCCTGACTTCACGTGACATCTTATATCAGGTTCGCTCCGTACCTACTGAATACAGAATATGCACCTTCTGCTGGTACATCTTTCCTTTCACAAATTCTGCCACCTCCCTCCCTCCATGACTGGTGTCCCTCCCTCCACAACTGGTGTCAACTGTGTTTGAAGTACAAAGAATATTTCTGGGATTCTTCCTAGGTTCAAAACCATAGGAATATCAAAATCTGGTCCCATGGAAACTTGAAAGTAGCCAAGCTCCTCAAATCCCCATGCCCTCGACTCTAAGACAGACAAGGTCCCCTATCAGCCTCGGGGTGTCCTGGAAGGTGGTATAGGACTGCAACTCCTCAGTAATACCTTGGGGTCTGTAAATTCAGGTGAAGGGTCAAAACTGCAGCAATGGCAGCTTGTATTTTCCTCCTGAAGGCTTGGATGACAGGCACGTGGTATTATGCACATTTTACACAGGGCTGGGGAGTGAACTCAGACCTTCATGTATGCTAGGCAAGCAGTCTTCCAACTAAGCTACATCCCAAGGTGGAAAATAAGTTTCTAAAACGCAGTGTAGTCACCGTGTTTTCAAAAATATACTCTATTTACAATACAAAGTTGTCGAGAAAAATTAAAGCTTCAAGAATGTCCCAAGAACTTAAAATGGCCTATGATCATTTGTGTACTTAACGCTACCACTTAGGTATTGAACTGTGTGTGTGTATGCGTGTGTGTGCATATTCATATATGTGCTTGTAAATGTGTGTGTAAGCCAGAGGCTGACACTGAGTGCTTTCCTTAATTACTTCTCCAATTTACTTTTTGAGATATGGACTGTTACTGAGCTCAGAGCACATTGATTAATCAAACTGGCTGGCCAGTGAGCACTGGCCTGTCTTTGCCTTCCCAGTGTAGCATTTCAGGAACACAAAACCATGCTCAGCCTTTTTTATGTGGGTGCTGGGACAATGAACTCAGTCCCCCCCATGCTTGCTCAGTAAACACTTTGCTAAGTCATCTTGTTAACTCCATGACAGAAGTTCTGAACGGTATCCACAGCCATGGGAACTCAGGCTTCTGTCCCTAAGCGTGTGGAGTACTTACCATAGCAAGAGTCCGTGACTGAGCAGGAGGCAGCAAAATCTATCTGTAGGAATGAGTCCTCATTCACGGCAATGTCTGTGGTGACCACGTAGCGGGTGCTGGCCTTTTCAATGAAGACAAGGGCATCGCCTGTGGAGCCACACACAGGCATCTTGGTGCCTCCCGGGTGAAGCAGCCACTTTCTGCTGTCCAGAGTTGAGAAATCATCTTCTAGGACTGTATTGCCAGAGATATTTCCTCCAATGAGAATCTGAAATGCATTTTAAAACACCCCACATTTTTGTTTTAGCGTACGGAAGAGTTCAGTCATTTTTGTTTGTTTGTTTTGATCCCTCAGCTGCCTCAGAACGGGTGTTGTACGATAGCATAGTGCTGGGGACCTTTGAGAATGCTCTTGTTTCTGGGGTCTGCCTGCCCATCCGGCAAGGAGCTGCAGAAAACAAACCCAAGGATTTACCAAGCCATCCACAGCCGTTCGTGGGCCAACTTGTGCCTTTGGAAAGCACATGTCGCTAAGTTGGGAGGACAAAAATTTTGGCTTGCCTGTGATTATTTCTATTTAGGGACAGTCATGCCCCGAGGCATTTCAGCTGCAGTTCTCTGCTTGAGCTCGACTGTTGGCAAACAGAGTCTCTGAATTCTGTTTGATACACTGTATTATGTATGAAGATCCTTTACAGCAGTCCAGAAAGATGTGTGTGTGTGTGGGAGGTTTATTTATTTATTTTTCATCAAAGGCTGGAAAAGAGGATTTGCAACCAACTGCATGTGGCCCCAATGCTAATTTGCATGCTCTCCTTTTCAGAGAATTATAACCTAGTCTCAAGCTTGATAAAGTCCCTCTGTCCATATGGCAGCATCCTCTCTGAGCTTGACCTAGGCCTTCTGTTGTGCCATTTGCTTTTATAGGCTTAGGCAATTGGTGGTATAGAGAATGAAAGGAAAGTTAAACACCACATCTAATCTAGCCGTGTGCCCTTGGGCAAGTCATTCAACTATCCCTTAAAGCAGATAATTCTGAAGGGACTGACCTGGTCGATCACCCAGGGACTATAGAAATGCCCATTTTCAGACGGCTGCCACCAGCGGAGGCGCGTGGAACCAGAACGGGCCTTCAGGGGCATTTCCAAAGCGATGTACCTGCCCACGTTGCTTGAGTTGCTGAAAAGGAACTCTTGAAGAAGACTCCAGGAGAGGCCGCCATTGAGAGAATACTGTAGAAGCACAGGCTGGCTCCTGGGGTCTGGGACACCTTTACCACAGCCCAATCTCATGAAGAACTGCACAAATCTGACACCAGAAGACTTTACTGTAGACTTTGACTTCAAAGAGAAATTTGCATTGTTAACAAAAGGCAAGCACCCTGGGCGGTGTAGGGCAATGGGTGGCTTTAATAAACATGACGATTTAATGAGTGTCCAAAACAATCACTTCGAAGCTTAACTTTCCTTTCTAATGTGAATGAGAGTTAATTAAAGGCACAGTGTGAAAAATGGCAGTTCTGGCTCTATTTGTATCTTGCATCTCTTTTCCAAGGGGCCTGGGGAAAATGGAGTTGAATGCCATTGCATTCTTTGGCTACTTTATAAGATACTGGGAGAGATCCAAAGGCTGTTCAAGTCTGAGAGTGTATTGTTGTCTGGTGAAGACAACTGGATTTCGGTCTTCAGTATTTGAAACTAGAAGAAGGGAAAAGTCATCCATCCATACAAGCCTTGCGGATCTTTTATCATTGGCTTTAGGAGACACATCTCAGTTCAGCTGTGGTAGCTCCTCTTTCCAGGAGAGCAGAGCACTTGGAGGAGTTGGGCTTAGCCTAGGCCTCTTTTCTGTCTTTTGTACCAGGGGAGGGAAAGCGTGAGTGTGGGTTGTTGGTGGGCTAAGCCAGACTCTGACTGTTGCTGGGCCTGGGTACGGGTGATACTGGCCACTGAAAACTGTGGCAGCCGGCCAGTGGCAGCTTTCCTAGCTGGCAGGGAGGTGGAAAGACAGGGTGGCAGCTGGGGTGCCAAGGAAAACTGGTTCACATGTTATCTTTGGCAGGCAAGCTACTGGTGCCTGGTCTGGCCACTATCCTGAATGGTAAAGCAGAATGAATTTTATGTCAAATTCAACAAACCTACTCAGTAATATAACAGGACAGATAATAAATGTTATCAGGATCATACACAACGCCATTCATGTCTCCCAGTTTCCCAACTTCTACCTATTTATGTAGGGGCTCTGCAAACACTGCAATCTTATGCTGAACATTTTAAGGTCAATATATGCAAATCCCACCCAGCATGCAACTGGCTGAGCTATATAGAATGCAGCTTTTAACATCTGATTAATGAAAACATGCATTGTTAGTGCCTAGCGATGTCTACATGAATAAAGATGGTATTTACCGAGGAAAAACTGGGTATATTATCTGCTTGTATTGGAAAGATGTTTACATTAATCTACTGATAGAAACACCAAATTACTACTTAGAAAATTACTTATTTAGAAAAACTTAATTAACTTCTAAATTAGAGAACTTGGCTGCTATTAAATCTGACATGAAGAATATCAAATTAAACCGTGTGCATTAGGATGGAGTAGAATAAAGGTTTGCTTTCAGTAACTACAAAATTATTTCAGATAGAATTGTACTTTTGTGAATTGTATTATTTATAATCAATAATCGAGAGAGCCAGGAGAAAGAGGGAATGTTAGGATGCATTTTAAAGTACTGGGAAACGTTTTACAAATAAACCTGTTTGCCTTGTTCATTTAAAAATAGGTCAGGGGTTGCATTTTGCACGCGTTAAGCTGTATCTTATGTTATGCAGTTAAGGTTTTGGCTCGTCAAACGATCAAGGGATATACACTGTGACAGGACATAATCCTCTGAGCCAGTTTAAAAATGCTTTCTCTGAGTGACCATGCTCAATTTAGAAAATGACTTCTCACAATGTTAGCGAAGCATCGGACTTACGGAGACAAAGACAGCACTTAAAATACGCTCAACGAAATTTGCTAATGGAGATAAAATTAATCATGAATAACTTGAGGATGCATTGAACTTCAACTGAGCTTCTCATTAAGATGATAGAATAAATGTGTATTTTTTTCTCCAGAGTTCAAGAGCTGATTGATGAAGGTAGTCAGTAGAAGGTGGATAAAGAAGATGCAATATGATTTTCTTGAAGTTAGAGTAAGTTAAATATTGTCATTTTCTAGATTATCCAATATCAGATATTAGGTTTGTTGCTGCTGCTGTTTAGCTGTGTTTCACATCTGGGGTTCTGAGCAGAGAAGTCTAACATCAGTACGGAAGGTACTGCCCCAGAGAGCTCCCTGCTTCTGCTTTGATTATGTCCATAATTGCAGGCTACAGTTACCTGGCATGTGACAAGTCCAGGTCCCGAGTCACCAGCATGCGCAAGCCATCTTCATTGAAAAAGAGGTTGTTCCCACTGGACAGGATCCCACACTTCCTAGAAGGCTTCGCACCACTCATCAGTAAGAATCTGTCAGATTCCAGTTGACCTGAGGAAGTGGAAAATGTGGTTTTACCTGTGACCACAAGTGCAGCTGCGCTATATTTTCAAAGAAACATGACCAACGTGTCATGTAGTTCAAAAATGAAAAGCCATAAACACTGATGAAGTCATTTGGGGGATAAAAGGACTCTTTATAATAGGAACTTCTTGAAAGTTTTTGACCTTCAGTAATACAAAGGGTCACGCATCGGAGGAGGGTCTTTTTCCAGGTATCTGTGGCTCACCCAGGTAAGCCCCTCCACATTGAACAGAAGGAGAAAAACTGGTTATCAGGAAGTGGATGAAGCCAGAAGGGAGACATGGAGGGCACACACCCCACCCTTGATGTCTCCACTCTAATGCAAGGGCAGTGTCTGAGGAATAACACAGTGTCTTTTAAAGGTGAATTTTTTTTTTAATTTATAGAAATTTTAACATAATTTGATAGTTGGATGTCTTTCAAAGCCAGTTCTCAAATGTACTCAGATATGCACCTTAGAGGTACTTTGTTCTTTCATTGTGGTAAAATATACAGAATATGTTTACTAAATTAATAATTTAACTGTGAATAATCCAAGGGTATGCAGTATATTCCTGATGTAAAACCTTCGCTAACAACTGATTTAAGGTTTTCATCCCCCAAGAGGAAGCCTAGACCAAAAAGCATCCTTTTCTCCTGCATCTCTGGCAACCAGCTACTCTGTTTTCTACATCTAAGGAGTGACTTATTTGGTATGTTTCACATAAACAGAATATACGATGCATGTATTTGTCTGGTTTCTTTTATTTATTATATTATTTACAAGGTTCATATATATTGTAGCATCTGTCAACAGTTCAAATGTTTTATGGCAGTATAATGTTTCATCTTACATTTGTACCTAAATCTGGTTTTAATTTGTATTATAAAACCATGAATATGTTAAAAGTCTTATAGAAAATAGAGAAAAATGAAGTCTTTTTGGTCTGATTACATTAACATAGATATGGTGGTATATTCAACCATCATATGAAGATGTTTAATCTAATGTTTGGGAATAGTGCATCTACAATTTAGATGCCCCCCCAATTGTTAGTTTATAATATTTGTTTTTCTCTGTTGTAACACTATTATCACATGTAGTGATGTCAAATTCTGGGTATTAAATGAAGGTGTGGAAAGGAGGAGGGGTCACCTGAAGAGTTGACAGAACTTGGATTTCTGAAAAATTCATTCCTATATCCAAGCTTATCCTCTGGAAATATTCTCTCAGTTGGCACTTGTCAGAAACTATATGTAGTACAAAAACTGGTGCAGATATAGTAGCTGTGACAGGACGGACAAGACCCGAACATGCCCAGCCGGCCAAGTCCCAGCATGAAGAAGGGAGTTGGGCGTGAAGGGCCACCCTAGCCAAGAAGCCACCAGCAGATGTCATTGTTGATCGGCAGAGGCATGTTTCTCTAAAAGTACAGCCCCTGATAAAAACCTCTCCCCAATGGAAGGCCCCACATTCAAGACTGTTGGGGCAGTAGAAGCTTGGTAACTAAAGGATTCAAAGCTGGGTGGGAAAGGAAGAGGGTGGATGGGTAGACCTAGGGAGTGTCGGAGCAGGGAGGTGAATATCAAAACACGTCGTACAAAACTCTCAAAGAACTAATAAATGTATTTTAAAAGTCAAAATAATTAATTAAAAATTTTGTTTTATTTTTCTTATAGATTCACGTGTATAACATCATTAGTATCAGGATATTAACGATCCAACATAGATGTTGAAAAATAAAAGAATGTTTACAAAAACATGGTGAAAATAGCCTTTAGTTATCAATTAAAGCCTTATTCTCCCTCACTAACCATGGTTTCAAATATAGCCCTATCAATTCAGAAAGAAATGGACTTTTGTGTATTTGCGGTTGTAACAATAATTATTAAAATACACGTGAACGGTTAAATCACCATCACAGCTTGTGTTTACATGCAAACTCTTCCAAAAGCTACACGGGATTTAGGAGAGAAGCTTACCTTCAAAATCGTCTTTGAGGAAATCAGGATTTTTGGTGCTTATTTTGCAGGTTGGACCAGAATAGCCTGGGTCACAGATGCACTTGGTCCCATTGATGCAGCTCCCGTGCCCGCTGCACATCTCTTCGCACTGGGGACCAATGTAGACACTGTCGATGGCCCACGTGACGGGCTGTGAGCCAGCAGGGTAAAATCCCTGGTACCACCGGAAGCGCACAGACCTGGAAAACAAGGCCCAAGGGGCTCAAAGTTACTCAACAGAACAATACATCTTTAGTGCATCTGGTATATAAACAATGGGAAATTCCTACTTATGTATCAACTCAAGAGGAAGGAAACACTGTTAAAGAAAAGAGAAGAAAATGAGACTTGCCACTTTTCTTTTGATAGTAGGGTCACTGTTTCTCTAGAATCTTCTGAATTTTACCAGTTAGTGAAAACAGCACCAGATCTTCCTACCCTTCCAACACCGGCTCTCTTGGTGAAGACTTCTCTCTATTGTCATCACTCTACATAACTATCCTAAAAAAAAACGGACGTAAAACCCACGGAGCATAAAACCAACCCTGATCCACTTAAAATGCACAATCCTGTGACATTTATACACCACCAATGCTGTCTACCCTTATCGAGTTCCAAGGCATTCCTGCACCCTGAAGGAAACCCCAGCAGCCTTTCCAACATTTTCTCTTCCCAGGCAACCGCCAGAGCCCTTCCTGTCTCTGTGGATTTACCCACTCTGAGTCTCCCACAGCAATGAAACCATGCGACATATGGCTTGCGTTCAGTGACATTCATTCAGCGTTAATATCTTCAAGGGCCATTCACTTCAAGGGCAAGTACCAGACGTTCCTCCTCTTGACGCTCCATCACAGGGATTTACAGGGATTTTTCAGCTCACTCATTCATTGGTTTGATTGTTCCCACCTTTGGGCTGTGGAGAACAGGGCTGCTGTGAACATATGGGGAGTGTTTGTTTACGTCCTTTTTGGTTCTGGGAAGGATGGTCGTGGAATTGCTGGGTCTTAGGTACATGGGCACTTTTCCGCAATTGTGATGGCGTTTCTATCATTATAGTACTACAACTGGAACAACTGGAATTACTTAAAAACATGCCAATGTCTTCTATCAGCAGAAAGCTTGTAGTAGCTAACGTCTATGCCTCCTTTATTATATACCCTTTCATGGCGTCCGACATAGTGTTTCTGACACAGTAGTTGCTCAGTAAATTTTAAGAGAAAAAGGTCAGAAAATCAAATTTGATTTTGGTTTACTGGTTCTTAATGCCCATTTTTGCTTTTTTTAGATAAAAAAAGCAAATATGCCTGGCTTGGTGGATCACACCTGTGATCTCAGCACCTGAAAGATGGAGATAGAAGGCCTTCCATGAGTTTGAGGTTCTAGAGAGAGTTCATAGAGAGAGTTCTAGGCCAGCATTGACCCTGTTTAAAAAAATATGAAAACTCCAAAACTGACCTAACCAACCAACCAACCATCACACTGCCCGCAGTTCCCCAAGTCATCACCATCACCAAAATTAGCAAACGAATTATCTTAAAATGTTATTGGTGAGAAACATGTCACTGGAAATAATCTATATATTTAACTAGATTAACTAAAAGCCCAGAATAACATGTTTTTAAAACATGTCTAAAACTCAGTTCAAAGAAGACAGAATTATTTTAGAGGAGATGGGCGTTGAATAGATCCTGGGCACTTGTTTTAGGGCCCCATGAATCTATCCATCTTCTGGCTCAATTCTGGACAGTTTTCATTTGAGAAACAAATTAGAAGTGAAACACCAGGGTTGGGCATGGGTGAAGAGAAGGAAGTTTGTGAAGGTTCTGCAGCATGGCAGAGAATAAGGCAGACATAGTCAGGTTCTCACATGCAGGCTCATTGTTTATATCGGGAGCTCAAAACGGCCCCCAATGCCAATACATAACTAAACCAGGTTCTACTAGACTTGTCAAAGTTTAGTCTTGGCAAAAGCACTCCTTACCTTTTGAACTCTCAGACTGCTGAGCTGAGGGGAACGCTTGGAGTTTTCCTTTTAATGAAAGCCTACATGGATTTTTTTTGAATTTATTTATTCAAATGTTCTGAATACAAATGAGCCACCTTGGCTGGGCATTTGTTAGTGTTCACCCACCTTGGCACAGAAACCACAAGGGCTGTGACAAATGGGCTCTAGCCTGCTTTGGCTGTGGTTCCCTTCGGCTGAAATCTTACTTTGAAAAATTCCCATTGTCATCCTCCTTGCAAATGTCAGCACCTGCTCCCAAGCTAGCCCTGTTAAAGGGTCTTCTCTTTAAAATACACACTTGAAATTTCAGGTACGTCACCCTGTCTCCATCTATAGGGGCTTGGGTTGACTCATCATAAAAATGCATAAAGCAGAAACAATTGGGACATTCTCGGAGAAAAAGACTCTAGACTGAAAGACACAACGGTGATGTGAATAAAATTAGGTGAAAATTCAACTTGTGTTTTGAATGTAAACATTAAGTAGGGGCTGTTGATTTGAGAGTGGGGGCATGGAAGGAACTGTAGGGAGGGGACATTGGGGGGCTAGAGGGAGGAGAAGGAAGGGGCAAGTGATATGATTATATTTTAATTAAAATGTAAAAATATCTAAAAACTTAGCACTGAAAACAAAGCCATATTATTTGTGTATGTGTGTGACCACATGTGTATCCAGTGTCCATTAAGTCACAGAAAATGGTAAGTTAGCATTACACACACACACACACACCATTTAGCAGCTAGTATTTATGCTACTGTTATGTCCCATGTTGAATACAATCCACAGAATGGTTCACTGAGCTGGAGAAAATTTCACTTTTGCTTTCCAGCAATTCAAGCCTGTGTGGGTTTTAAGAACAGGACTAATTTTTTTTTCTTCAGACAAGAATGAGGCAGTATTATGAAGACAAGTTCTTCCCTCCACAAATACAGCTGAAAATAGTTTGGGCCGATACAATTCTGAGTGTGGGCATGACACCTCACCAACTTAATCCCTTTTCATAGAAATAAAATGACATGGAATACGAGCAACACACAGTCTCAATTCTTTACATTATGAGGGTATTTCTTCTTTCCAAAAATGGATTTCCTCCAGGGGGTAAAATAGATATATCTGTATTTTCTTTGCGCACATGTCCAAGATAAGCTGCTAGGCTAATATGGCCCAGAGGAAGCCGGCAGTGAGGCATGGCCCTGCCGTTTGGTCTTCCTGGTGTGGGCAGCCTGCTCTGCTTTTCACTCACAGATCTCTTGGCTGACTCCACACACTTCAGGTAAGATTATTTGCACGGGTGAACTTGCTGAAGCACATTTTAAGCGGTACGGCATAGTCATGGTTACAGCCTATCTTAGGGTCCTTTCTTAACTAGGAAGTCTGAGAAAAGCAGAAACCCACGGAAGAGAAGATTGGGTACTTCACAACATCCACATGACAGAGTAGATCAGAAGTATGTGTTTCACTCTGCTTCAATGGTTACAAAAATATAACATGAATTGGGTAGCTTATAAATGACAACATTCAGTATTTTTTAATCACTGCAGAAGTTGAAGATCAAGGAGCTAGCACAGGGGCTGCTAAGGACTTGCTTTAAAGTTCATACTTGATGCTATCTATTTGAGTTGTGTCTTCCTGTGATGCAAGAGGCAAATGGGTTTTCTGGGACCTCCCTAATGAGAGCTGCAATCCCATTTATGGCTTAATGACCTCTCCTAAAGCCACTCTGTCTAATGATATGACCTTAAGGGCTAGGATTCCACCATGTGAATTTTGAGGTGACACAGTCAGACCATAAGAAAAATCTAAGTGGTTGATCCCCAGGCCTTTCCCATGCCCAGGCTGTTCCCTCCCAACTCTTGACCGACCTGACTATTCAGATTTTCTATTTAGGAGACTTGGAATCAAGGGTTCCAGGAAACAAGAATCATGATCTATTTGATGTTGATGGCAGGATGATAAAAACAAGGACCACAAAGTCCCTGGCATCTTTTCATTAAATCCTTCCGTGTTCTAAGTGGAAAATGACTGACTTCAGATAGACCCGTTTTTCTTTTTGCTGAGACACTTTCCCCTGTCTATTTCTTCTGTGAACATCTCTCCTGAGCAATAGGAGGTCAGCATCAAGCTGGGTGGTGTTCTATCATTTCTGTGAGCTCCAGAATGTCTCCTCACCCCCTCTGACTTTCACTTAGAGTCTAGAGGTCGTTCTGTCTAGCGATACTTGCATGTGAAGAAAACACTGGGTGTTCTACACTGCCTTCATGTTGTATCAAGTGCCACAGACAACAGGAATTATTCAAGGTCTTAATCAAATAATGAAAACTTCTCTAGCGAGGTGGTGAAGGGTGGGTGGGTTATGCTCCAAGACAACGCTAACTTTTGAAAATTCACTTTCAATCTTTGTGAAGAGTACCAAGTATTGGTTTTGTTTATAGACAAAAGAGGTCTAATTATGCCTAATGTTTCATCACATCTCGAAAGTACGATAGCAGTACTTTCTTCTTTTTGATATACACTGAGAAAAATAAACATTATTCTAAAACAGTCGTTCCCAACCTGTGGGCCATGACCCCTTTGGGGGCGGAATGACCTTTTCACAGAGGTAGCCTAAGACCATCGGAAAAGCACAGATATTTACATTACAATTCATAGCAGTAGCAAAACTACAGTTATGAGGTAACAACGATATAATTTTATGGTTCGGGTCACCACAACATGAGGAACTATGTCAAGGGGCACAGCTAGGAAGGATGAGAAGCACTGTCTCAAAGAAACCGACTCCTAGGCTGGCTGCTGCATTGACCCCGTCCTCTCCGTCCCTTCCTCATGGTGTAAGCTTTATTTTTGGAAACTATAGTCTTCATTTCCTCTCTCTGAGAGGATAAGTCCTTTATCTCCAAGCAGCTTTTCAACGGAAGAGACAAGTATAATGTTAAAAGAATGCTGAGGGAGGTTGAAAAAGTAAAAACACCCAAGGGGAAAGTGCTAACGCCTTTTATGAGACGCTTCCAGCTTCCATACATGCCCACAGGGGTGTGTATGAATGCATCACATTTTTTACTGTATTTATAGCGTGAGGTGAGAGCCCATGGGAAGAGGGTCAACATAATGAGAAAAATATGTTTTATCTTGCTTCCTTTTGATTTGTTAAGGATGCATGGGAAATGGATCTCAAGCTATGGCAATCCACAGCATGCTCTTCAGTTCATCCTTAAACTATGCGCGAGTAGCTACATTGTCTCTTTTTTCTGTCTTAAATGTCTACTGATCTGTTTCAAGCGAGAGCCGAAAAGAAATACAAAGTGGGATTTTCTTCCTGGAAACGGCATGTGAGTGACAGATCGTCAAATGAAAACCCCACGTGGTGCCAGGTGTCAGACCCTCACCCGCAAAGATGCAGCTTCCCGAAGTGCACGACTTCCCTCCGCCAGCCCTGGGTGGTCCCTGCGTAGTAGGTGCTGCTGGGGTGGTGCTCGGTGGAGCATAAGGAGCTGACGTGGACGCTGCTGTGGTAACAGAGGGGTAGCAGCAGGTGCCAGGTGGCTCCAAAGTCCCTGGAAAATTCCAGTCTGACGGGATCAGAAGACGAACTATCCGTGGAGCATCCGACATTGATCTTGGGAGGAAAGAAAAAGTGGCACAGATTGTCAGGGAGCAGCAAGCCCTGACACCAGCCATATCTCCTAGGGCCAATCTAATCCCTGGGAAGTGTCTTACTGAAATATGTAACTCTGGAAGATCTATTTTGCACAAGTGACATTATATATTACCTTTAAATAACACTTTCTTCATAAGGAACCTAAAAAGGTCTCATAAAAAAGTTTTTCTCATGTTACAAGAAACAGAAAATGGACAAGAGAAAGGTTGAGATAACGCCAGATTTTAATTACCTTTGGCCCATTTTTTCTTATCACCATCAAGTCAAGAAAATAATAATGAAAAGAGTGCTTCCTCCCTAACAGCTCCCTTACCAGTTTACTGCACAGTGACCTTCTATTTCCTTCTCATGACACCTTATAAATACCCCAAAAGCTTTCACCTTCAACATACATTCAATGTGAAAACAAAACAGAATACAATTGTTACTATTTTTATTGACAAGAAAAGATTTTCGAAAGTTGGAAATATTCAGGACCGACAGCATTTTGAGATAGCATTCGTGGTGAGAGGACGGTGATAGTTAAGAAAATCAATCCACTCACTTCTGCAGTTACTCTGTGCATGTATTCTTCAACACGCAAGTGCCTGGTGTGTGTCAGAGAATCTAAGATCTGCTTTGTCCTTTCCAGTGCGTAATGCAGTATCTTAAACTCTAACCCGCATGCTAACCTAACACAGCACCTAAAAGTCTAACCCACACATTGGACACTGGATACCTAGATTCTTTTTTCAATCTAATGGCAATTTGCAACCTTTGACCTTTCCCCTTCCTCCCTCCCTCCCCCTTCCTTCCTGATAAGCTTCTTTCTGCTAAATGCGTGAGGATTCTTCTGTGCCATATCTCGTCTTTCCAAAGAATATTTTCTTGCTATCACACCATTATGGTAACTGATTATTAATATGTAGTGAGTGGAGTGGAGGGGGAAGAACACAGAGCAGGGAGGGTGTGGCTATCTCTCTATCTTCTGACGAATAAGCAATTGGGACTTGATGAACTTTTGACAAAAATGCTACCTTTTCTTAGCATTTAAACCACAGATATCAGCACGTCTCTTACCGCCTAGAACGCTGTCATAACAAACCTTTTTTATTCTGATGACTTTACTCAAGTGTTTCAAATATGCAAATGCTTTGATTATGGGTTTACTTCCTTGACAAATATAAGAAATGCATGAAATGACAGCTACACATAGTGAGTATATTAATACTGTAAAAATAGTGTGTACTGTTTTATATGTGAAATTCATAGTATGATAAACATTCTGTATGTCTGCTGGTACTGTACAGACTATAGTTAGAGTGACCTAGGTCCTAACAAATTCTAATTTTATATAAGAACTGGAAAAAATAACAAGACCACAAGAGAATTCCTTTACGTTTTTATAATTTTAAAGTAATTAATTTCAACACTTGCTATAGTAGATAGGAGGGAATCTATGTTACAAGTAACTCTATTTCTGAAACAAACATTAGTATAATAGATTGGTCCGATAATAAAGTAAGCTATGACCCACAGACCTTTTATGACTTTATACAAAACTAGGAAATCACAGTGTGTGAAATTATCTAAGACTTCCTTCTTCCTGCTGAGGTTTTGTTCAAGGTAAATTGCAAAGCATTCCCAATAGGACAGAGTCAGTACCTCAAACTGGATAATGGTGTTCTCGTTTACACTTAGGTCCCGAGTGGTGATGGAGTGCTCACCAATTTCATTGGATACAAACACCATGGTTGAATCTTCCTCGCTGGTCATCGGGAAAGCAAAGGGAAATTGGTTAGGCAAAAATTCCTCCTGATTTGTATGGAGCAATGATTTCCCTTTCAGCTTTTCAGTCTAATACTTACGGAGCTCCCTTCGAAGAATATGGACAATAAAGACCAATGTTACCCCCTGGGTAGAAAAACCAGTTGTCTTCTCGGGGCCCAAAGTCGAATGTATCCAGAAGCATAACAGGGTTGTTCAAATTGTTTCCGTCAACAATGAAGTCATCAACAATCCAGATTTCTTCTTTCTTACCTGAGAGAGTTTTGGATAAATAGTTTTTTTCCCCCAAATAAGAAAATTGGATTTGCTCATTGAAAGAAGAAAAAAGCAACTAGCAGGAGAAGCTGAGTGGCAACAGTTTCAGCATATGGTTCCCAGACGAAACCTACAACCCACACGGCAGCACTTTCACAGCCATCAAAGTGCAGCCATATGAGACGACAGAGCAGAGAACAGCCATGCTAGATCAAGGAACGCCGGTGAGTGGCTTGTGCATGTGCCCTGGGCTTCTAGTCCGAGCAGGGCCACAGACCTGTGGAAGTGAAACCATCCACCTCTGCCTCTCTTCACTCCTATCGTGGCCCTACCGTTAGGAGCTTTCTTTAGTTTCTTGGTTTGAAAGTGTTGATGAATATAATAAAAAATAAAGTAAACATTTCAAATGTAACACGAGGCCCAACATTGTCTGGATTTTGAAACTGGGTGTATTTCTTTTTCAGATTTGTGCTTGATCCTTAAGTAAAATTCATGAGTATAAAATATCAGGTAAAAATATATTTATAACATGTACACTTTATATAATTTCACATGCATCTACCATGATTTTATCTATCTTACAACATATTGAAATTTTATTTACTTACTAGTCATAAAAGAAATACATAGGCTATATTTTAGATATATAAGTATATTTTTCCTACTCATTTCTGTTACTTCTGCTTAATATGTTGTCATTGTACTTATTTAGGCAGTTAGATGCATGTTTTTGCAAAATCTGGCCCTTTAGATTCAATATTAATAGTACTATAAGAAGTAGCCAAAGTTAGAAATCTGAAAACCTCCTGTAAATGTGAAATGCTTGATGTGAGACACTGCCTGCTGGCCTGTATGTAGACACTGCCTGCTTGGTCTAAGGTCCTTCCACTTTTCCTAGTCATTCTATGATAATCTGCTTCACTTACGAAATGCCATTCAGAAGAACGGTAATTCCTAAATGAATTCAACAAAAACATAGTTGCAGTTGGTGAAGAACTAATGGCAATGATGGATTATTAGTAAACAAAGCAAAATAAAACACCCAAATTCTGTGGCTCACACTATAATCCCAGCAACTTGGAGGCTGAGGCAAGAGGATCTTTAATTTAAAACTGTTCTGAGCTATCTAGTGAGTTTTGGGCCAGCCTGTGAGTGAAGGGAAAGACAGCTCAGCCAAAACCAAATGAAGACAAACTAAAGCAAGAATTCATCAGTCAATTATACAAGGTGAGAAGGATACATAAAGTTGAACATTCCATGAAGAGTGGTCAAAAGGGAAGTGTGTAAATTTGTGGCGTGCACAGTCCATGTGCCTCTCAGGCCATCCTTTCTCTATGTCTTAGGAACAAGAACATTAACACGCGGGCATCGGCTTTGATCAAAACAGAATGCATGCATTTTTACCATTGCTGTATGGCTGCCAGAGTCTGAATCTTGTAGCGTTGGTCTGGGCGCTATATGGCAAGGGAACATTAATGAAAAGTATGCTGGTCGTTTGAGGGAAGTAGAACTCATCCATCAGGTGCCAGATGATTCCTCCATTGACAGAGAACTGTAAGAGGATGGAGTGGGACCTCTCTGGAGTACCTAGGGAGGGGACAGCACAGGCATACAGCATACCGTGATGAGGACATGGTCTGCTCCGAGCTGATGCTCAGGGGCATCAGCCCGTGAACCTGTTCATATTCACACAGAGATTTGATGCTTGGGGCATCAGCCCATGAGACTGCTTATATTCACACAGAGACTTTCTGCTCCAAACGCTTCAGTGGCAACTGAGAGTGGTTGTAGGCAGAGCCTGTGTATGAGTATACTTTAAAAAGTACACCAAATGTAGACAGTCTTTCTCTTATATGTGCATGACACACATGTACACATGTGCCTGCACACATTCTCTTTCACTTCCTTCCTGCCTTCCTTCCTCCCTCCCTTCCTTCTTCGGTCCTACATCTAGGAGACACCAAGTAAAAACTTATTCCTTCTGCTGACATCATAGTTTTGCAAATGTTGAAACGTTTAAATCAAGGGAATATAAATAAAAATCACGTGAAATGCCATATATCTATAGTGACTATTTTTAAAGAAAATTATTAATTATATATGAAAAGTCAGAAAGACCAAGAAGTGCTTTGGGAGCATTCACATATGTAAAATAAACCCCAAATGTTCAAAAATTAATAATTTTTAATTTAAAATTCTGGTAGCTAGAAAGCAGCGACAGGGCCATTCAAGGACATGACGGTAAGTTTACCAACAAGCACAGTAACCACATCTATATTAAATGGCTTAGAACAGCAGTGATTGCGCCACCATGGCAAGAAGAACTTGAATCAAGATCACTTGAGAACAGTGAAGCTCAAGGGCTATCTTTTTATGGGGGAGAGATTCACACAGGGCAACTTTCATGAAGGAAAAGGGTGCATACCACGGGAGCAGCTTACCTTTGGCTATAAACCTGAGTGAAAACTGGACATACATAGTGTTGGTGCAGTCTAGGTCCCTTGAGATAAGCATTCTTAAGCCTTCCTGAAAACAAGAGAGAAAGGAACCTTCCGTCACGTGCGTAATTACTTCTGTTTTATATACTTACCCTGCATTAATTAGCTAGGTAATAGTGACAGGGTTAGATGTCATGGTAGCTACATACGATGAGCGGCAATGTTTTGTCTAGCTTAAAAGGACAAAAGGAAGATATCTCTTTTTCTTAATGCCATCATTTTCTGTGTTTAAGCAACACATTTTTATTATCCTATCTCTGATGCATACTTAGTGATTATTATTAAAGGTGGTGCAGAAACAATAGCACTGTCCACTGCTGGCGTTTTCAAAACCGTCTCATTTGATTAAAGCGTGTTGTAGGAGAAGCGAGGAGGAAAAGATGAAACCGTGCTGAGCGCTCCCGCTGGAGGCCAAGAACTAATAGCTAACTTTTCCAGGGCTCCAAGGAGTCTTGGGAATTACTGCTGCTTTGCCTGGCCTGCCAGCCCCAGGAGGTTCTCACGCAGGCTGACACAACGCCCCAGTTGCTCGAGTTAAATAAGGCAGAAGGAAGCCAGGTCCCCATGCCTAGACAGCAACCACTCAGGCAGAGAAACCACACAACGAGGAAAACGACCGCATTAGCTTTAGTCATTTTTTCTGCTAATTAACTATTTCTGGCTGCCTGAGATCGACATCTCAGAAGGCTGGTTTGTTCATGTATGTAGAGGGCTGTGGTGACAGCCAGTCCATTTCACTATGCACAAGTCCCGAGGTCCAAACAGGCTTTAGTTTCTCAGCTGAGCCTGCTAAGTGACTTTTCAGCACTCTGTGGCTGTGACAGGACCAAATGATTTCCTAATTATCAAAGGCTGAATGGTGTATTAGTTAGTAAAATTATGTTTTTCCTCTCCTTGTTTATCAAAGATGACTGTCGCCAACGTCACTAACAGCTGAAATAACAAACATACATGGAGTGCCTATAACATGCTGGGTTTTAACAGACACTTTACTAAGTATTCCTAAGAGGAAGATTTTTCTCATGTTGCAAATGAGAGAGAGAGAGAGAGAGAGAGAGAGAGAGAGAGAACTATTAGAAATTTCTAGGTGAGGGCTACAAGGAAATGGGTTGCAGACAAAGGTGGCATCCATGGGTTGTGGACAAAGGTGGCATCCATGGGTTGTGGACAAAGGTGGCATCCATGGGTTGTGGA
>LOJH01007865.1:0-30382 GCA_001685095.1 Ellobius talpinus
ATCCCACCATAGGGAATGGGCTCCAAAAAGCCAGCTCATGCACCAGGGATAAATCCTGGTCCTTCTGCCAGGGCTCCTACAAATAGACCAAGCCACACAACTGTCATCCTCATTCAAAAGGCCTAATTCGGTCCCATGCAGGCCTAGCTGTCGGTCAAGAGTCCATGAACTCCCACTAGCTCAGGTCAGCTCTCTCCTTGGGGTTCCCTGTCATGATCTTGACTCCCGCCCATTGATCATATAATTCCCCCTCCCGCTCTTCAAGTGGACACCAGGAGCTCAGCCCAGTGCTTGGCTATAGATCTCTGCATCTGCTCCCATCAGTTACTTGATGAAGGTTCTATGATGACAATTAGGGTAGTCACCAATGTGATTACAGGAGAAGGCCAGTTCAGGCACCCTCTCCACTATTGCTAATCCTAGCACTCAGGTGACAGAGACAGGAGCCCTGATTTCAAGGCCAACCTGGTCTGCAGAACGAGTTCCAGGACAGCTGGGGCTACACAGAGAAACCCTGTCTCAAAAAATAAAACAAAACAAAGCAAATGTTACTTATTAAACACTTAAGGCTGGTGTAGAAGCAGCAAGACCCTGAATAATAATAGCTTCACTGTCTAGGAAGCATTTAAATACACATTGAACATCCCTAATCCAAGTTCAGAATCTGAAATGCGGTACTAATCAGGTACAGTTTCAAGAGCTCTGAAATTGGAAACAATTTTGGATAAGGGCTACTTAACCTGTTGTTACATTATGGGAAACAAGACAGTATAATAATATACAAATTTTAATGCTGTAGAAAATTAGTCACACATACAAATAAAGAATTCTTAGTATTTGAAACATATTGAGCTGGGATTAGGATTTTCCCCACTCTTTCCTCTGTCACATATGCTTACGCTGGAAAATATGTATAGAAAGAGCTAAAGTCACACAGATATTATGACAATGTTTGGGCAAAAACCTATATCTTCATGTTTAGAAATAATCGTAATTTCTGTTTGCGAGATTGTTGTGGGAATCCATATCCTTCATATTTTAGGACACCTGGTATGAGGTATTGAATATTAGCTGTGGCTACTGTTGCCTGAGCAGTGTATAGAGATACTTGTTTGAGTACATCCATTAGAATGTCGTTTATAGTTGTAGAAAACTAGGGACCCCTGAAAGTACCATGTCTTCAAGGTGCAGCATCCCTGTGATACAGTCTTTAAAGACTAGCATGTTGCATTGGAAAGTGTTGTGGAAATACCGAGATAGATAGGCATCCTAAACATGACTGATGAGAAAGGAACACAGAGAATTAGCACCTTTTATAAAAACAAAAGAGCTATAACTTTTAGCAGAATTTGAAAGGCAAACTGCTGTAGGCTGTTTGTCTGAGACTGTAGAGTCCCCATGAGCAGCTTCAAAGGGAGGAGTCACAGCCACTCTCCACAGATCTCACAGGGTACTCCAAAGTTTAACTGTAGGCAGACAAGGCAAGAAAGAGCCTCAGGTGAAGGTGTCGAGGAGGGGAATGGTGGCTTCTGAGGAAAGACACGACAGGACTTTTGTCTTCTGGAGAACAAAACTTAAAGACCCTGAACAAAAAATTCCTTCTGGGATCTCTGTGAGAGATCCTCTACTACTTGGGGACTCCTTGAAAAAGTCCTGTGCTTGATGGACAGGAACTAAGGAGCTGCCAGTGACAGATGCTGTACAAGAACAAAGAAAGACTTTACATCAGTGCCGTTAGACAAGAAAGCACTTGAGTGAGGAGCATGAAGAAAGACCTCAGTCTCTGGGCAGAATCTAAAGCTTTTCATGGAGCAAGAGCAGAAAGTGAAAAGACTCCAGTAACCCAGTACTCAGTCTCAGCATGGTGGGAATGTGGAATTTTAACTACTGTTGTACTGAGAGTAACTAGACTGAAAACAAAACCGGACAGCTCAGCCTCTGGATGGGTTAGAAGACTCATCCCTCAGCACTGACATCTTGATGGGCCAGGCTCGTTCCTAAATGTATATGCCATTTATCTCCATCCCTGTCATAGTATACAAGATGTCTGACTTTTAACCAAAAATATCAAAAGAGAAAAAAGAAATAACGAACATCAGCACTTTGTCAGGAGAAAAGTGAATGAACAGAATGAAGCTCAGATACAGTGTAGATGTTAGAACAAAGAATGTAATAATGGTATTAAAGATTTAAGTGGACAAGATGGGCAACATGTATCAGATGGAGATTGATAGCAGAGTTGAACGCTATGAGAAAGAATTAAATGGACATACTAGTATCAAAACTCAGGATCAGAGGTAAAGAATGCCTTTAACAACTTTCTGGTAGAATCAGAAAAACTGAGGAAAAAACAAAACTATTGCATTTGGGCTGGGGAGATGGGTAGCTCAGTGGGTAAACGTGCTTGCTTGGTCTGCCTGAGCACCGCAGAACCCACAGAAAAGCCAGGTCTGCATCATGAGTCTAATCCCAGTGCTCCTATGGTGAGATGGGAGTCAGATGCAGGAGACTCTCCCAAAGCTCATGAGCCCCTAACTGGTCTATGGAACAGAAAAATAATAAAAGAGGCTGCCTTAGGCAAAGATGCGGACCAATGATCATGGCTGTCTTCAGTCCTCCACATGTGCATCGTGGCACACGCAAGGTCCAGTGAACTTTATGACAAATCACCAAATGTTGTGTAAGTGACTTTACCTACAAAGAGAAAGCAGTCTATTGGACAGGAAAATAAAAGAAGGATATCTTGGAGCCGTGAGCATTCTCAAATGGTTAAGCTGTAGAAGTGGCGTCCTGGGCAAAGGCAGAGAGAGGAAGAGGGAGGCAGTAAGGAGGTGACACGTTTGGGTAGAAAGCATCAGAAGAATCGGTGGTTGCCTGTTTTTTTTCAAAAATAACTGAAGACATCAAACCAAATTTTCAAGAACTTTAGAGATACTGTAGAATAAATATTCCTGTCATCAGCCACTCTCCCAGATATCAAATATTCATACTTAAGAAAACAAAAGATAATTAAAAAATGTTCAAGCTACTTAGAAGACCCAGAAGCAAAAGGTATATTAGATACCAATAAGCTAAGAATTATGGCAGATTTCTCATGAGAAATTATTTAAGTTAGGACAAAATAAGCTACTATTTTTTAAAGTACTGGAAGAATTCAGTGAAAAAGCCTTTTGAAAAGGAGAACAAACCTTTATAACAAACAAAAATGAAGAGAACTCATTCCCAGTTTGTTTCCACTCTAAGAAATAGAAAAGAATTCCTCCATGCAGAAGCGTTGTGATAGCAGGAATAATTGGACCTATGCAGAAATTGGGAAGTACTGGAGATGGGACAAGGAAAGGTAATTAAAATGTATTTTTAAAAATTTATTTTTATTTTTAACTGTGTGTGCGTGCGTGCGTGTGTGTACACACGTATAAACGCATGGGTGCAGCTGCCTGCAGTAGCCAAGGCATCAGGTCCCACTGGAGCTAGAAACACAGCTGGTTGTGAACGGTCTGATGTGGGTGCTAGGAATTGAACAAGAGTAGTAGGTATCAACACCTGAGCCATCTTTCCAGTTTCATTTTTTTATTTTAATTGCACTAAAGTGTAATTGTGTAGCCAGGCACAGTGGCACTCACCTGTATCCCAGGAGGCTGAGGCAGGAGCATCTCAAGTGTGAAGCCAACTTGGGCTTTATTGTGAGACCTTATCTCCAAAAGCAAAAACGAAGAATAAGTAGTCTAAATAAACAGTAACCACATATTGGAAGTCTATACCATATGTAAAAATATTTGATGATAATACAAAGAATGGAAGAAAATATTTCGATAATAGTGCTGTGATGTTCCAATAGTGTGGATCAAGTTGTGTGCTTTTATTTGAAGAACAGCACCCTGGTGGTGGTGGCCCATGCCTTTAGTCCCAGCACTCGGGAGGCAGAGACAAGTGAATCTCTGAGTTGGTCTGCAGAGCAAGTTCCAGAACAGCCAGGGCTACACAGAGAAACCCTGTCTTGAAAAACCGTACAGCAATAACAACAAAAGAACACCGTGACCAAAGAAATTTAACAATAAATTCTAAGACAGTTGCTAAAATAGTTTTTTTAATTATAAGCATACCTATAGTAAAGATAAGTAGAATCGAAAACAAAAATAATTTTTTTAAATTTTTTTTTACAAAAATAATTTTTTAGGGCACAATGGAACAAAGAATAAATGGAGAAAACAGAATTAGCAATATAGCTTATAATCCAACCACGGGGAAAATGACATGCAATTAATAAAATATAAGTCATTTAAATGTAGACATGTAAATTGGAAGAAAGATTATCATCTTGGTTGAAAAACATGACTTGGTGGGACAGCCTCAGAGCTGCTACAAGTGTTACAGCAGACTCTTCAACCACCAGGGTTCCAGATGCTTCTGACCAAGCTTCCAGCCATTAGTCAGAGAACTGTAAGTGCTCAGCGCTTGGCTGAAAATGATGTAGAATGAGCTTGATATCAACACTATAATATCTGTTGAAAATGATTAACCATTGGCTTGGAAGCTGATTGGCTGTGAGGGACTAAGGGCAAATGTGCTTGTCATGAACTGTCCTACATTGAAGTCTACCAAAGTGAATGTGTACTTTGAATAGATCCAATGTCTGTTCTATTTATTTTTTCTAGTAAAAAGTATTTTGGTAGTTTTCATTTTATAAACACAATGAGTTAACCAAAAAAAAGAAAGAAAGAAAAACATGACTCAAATATATGATGTTTACAAGAGGGTCATTTTGAATAAAATGCACAGAAAGATGACAATTAAAATACAGGAAAGGGGCTGGAGAGATGATGGCCCTGTGGCTAAGAGTGTTTACCATTCTTTGAAAGGAGTCAATTTTGGTTCCCAATACCCACCTCTAACTCTTGTTCCAGGTATCCAAAACCTTCTGATATCTGTAGGAAACATGTGCCATGTACACTCATATAGAGACACACACAATTTAAAATTAAAAAAAAATTTTTTTTTTAGAAAATGTTAGCATGTTGTAAAGACAAAGACTGCTGGAAATGTTACAGATCAAATGATTTCTAAAGAACCAAGATAAATTATGAATTCCATGTTAGTCCCTGTCTGTTCCATTTGTGACCTTCCTTAGAGAAGCTGGTAGTGTTTCAGTCTGGGGAAGTCACCATATCGATCCCAAATTTAGTGTGGACATCCTATCAGCATAGCACACTGACACCCAGAACTCCTGAACTCAAGTGATCCTCCTACGGCAGCCTCCCTCACTGGGACTACAGGTCTGTGCCCCTCTGCCCAGCCTCCTGCAGACCTTGGAAGACAATAAAATTAACATGTGAGTTGGAGATTAGACAGAAGTATTGTGCTAGTATAGAAGCATGGGTGATAATTGCATTATGACTATGAGAGGTTTCCTTGATTTAAACTTAGCTGACCTTCTATATTCATTATATCTACTATGTAGTTTCAGTCAACTGTAGATCAAAAATAATTTTCAAAAATATGTGCCTCAGAGATAAAGAGATGATTTAGGGGCTAAGAGAGTGTACTACTCTTCCAGAGGACCTAAGTTTGGTTCTCAGAACCCAATTCGGATGTCTCACAACCAAGCATTAACTCCAGTTCCAAGAGATCAGATGCCGCCCTCTGACCTCCAGAAGTATCTGCACCCTTGTGCCTGAGCTTGTGCATAACACACAGTCACACACACAATTAACAAAAACATACATTAAAAGTGTGTCTGTTCCCAGGTAGTGGTGGTGCATGACTTTAATCCCAGCTCTCAGGAGGCAGAGGCAGGTGGATCTCTGTAAGTTTAAGGACAGGCAGGGCTACACAGTGAAACCCTGTTTTGAGTCCCTCCCAAAGTGCGTGCACTGAAGATCTGCAGACATTTTTGTCATTATTCTCTAAATGGTACAGTACAATAACTTTCCATGGGTTGGTATTGTTTGGGGTGTTGTAAGAATAGAGGTGACTGAGTATGTGCATGCACGCAGGTTGTATGGAAGCACTGTTACAAGATTTTACATTAGAGATTTGAGTATCCACAGAGTTTTCTATACCAGCATTTCTGGAGCCATTCCTTCATGGATATAAAGAGACATTTGTGCTTATGGGTGAAAATACTGGCTACCATACCTATAAATGGGTGTTATTTAGTCTCAGCTAGTCTCAGGAAGAAAAGTTATGAGGGAAGACAGTGTTAAGTACAAATGATAAAGCATGTGGAGCATCAAAGGCCTATCTGGATTTTCCTGTACCATTTGTATTCTTGTAACTTGGTAAATTTGAAGTCACAAAAACAAACGCTCTACAATTGTTTTAGAAAATGTAAGCGTGAAGCCGTTAATACCTAAAGGTGTGCATGTAGTCAGCAGCTTAGAGCAATGAGAGTGTGCCGGCCTCTAGGACAGAGTGCTTCTTTGCCTGCTGCCTGCTGTGGAGCAGCGGCCTCCTCCAACTTAGCATTCCTCTCTTGCCATGCAGCCTACTGCGTATGCAGCATCCTTCTTGGTCCTCTTTACGTCCTCCTGTGACTACACATAGACTGTGAATCCCTCTTTATGAATAGTAAAATTATATCTAACCTAGAAATCCCATGTCTTTTGCCAGCATCATGGAAAAATAACACTTAACCTGTTAGATTGAAAGGTAAAAATCAATTGCCAGACCTACTCTTGAATATGTTCTACTTGTCCCTATTTGTTGTGTGTTTTCACTGTGAATACCTTTTTCCATTTCATCTCTACAGCTTCCCGCCATTATGTCGCTGTGTAATTCTGGGATGGTTCTTTGTCCTTCTCCACTACTCTTTAGTCTGTCCCTGTCTCAGTCTTTACTCCATTTCCCCCCTTCCACTAATTTGCCTTTTCTCTTCTTCCCTTTGCCTCTCTTTTGAATAAACTCAGATTGAATACATCAGTCAATGAGAGCAGACACTATTATATTCACCTTTATTCCCATATGGAGTCAAGTATAGAATTCTTTTATATATTTCTGGTGGATGGTTAATATTATAAATGCTAACTGATAAGATGAACTTTTCTTAAACCTCGAAAAATGACCGTTTTGTTCTAGGCTAGTGTGTGGCTCACATAGATCAAGAGTACCAACAAAGATCATGGATTGTTAAGTGTCTAAAGAGTTTTGGAGATCATTTCAAGCTAAAGTCACTTTCCTAATGCCATAGCTGCTGTAATATGTTATCACCGAAGAACTGATGACTCTGTCCTTTTTATTTTTTCTCACTGTAGTTAGACTGGTAATGGCTTTGTCGGATTAGACATAAATCACAAACACTGTTGCATCTGTTGAAAGTGACAATTTAAAGCTAACTGGATTACCACTGATGAGTCAGTTTTACATCCTCTACGTATATTTTGTGGAACAACAGCATTTGGGAAGTTATCCCCCAGTATCTATCTTAAGACAGTTAACACCTGGCTCACTATAACTATAATAAAAGCTGGCATCAGAGCCTTTCTCTTGGCCACATAGGCCCTGTGCTGGTGACCCAGACCACTGAGCTGTAGATCTCATCTCTTGGATTTAGCTCTAGTCCTTCAGCGTGCTGCCAGCATGACTGAGGTTTTGTCACTTTCCCCACTTGAGCTCTGCTTTCTCTGACTGTAAGATATGAGTATAGTTGTAATGATCCCATAGGCTACTGGGAGACTATGAACTGATAGATATGTAGCGCTTCAGAGAGTACCTGATGTAAAGTAAGGGGTGCACATTTTGTATAATGTTACTGTTCACTTACAAGATGGGAAGAGGCTCTAATGCATTCTTTGTGACTTGTCAGCTAATAATGAGGGTTGTCAGATGATTGAGGCCATCACCTTCAGAGGGGTTAGCTTTACTCTTGTTTATAATTTTTAAGGTTTATTCCCTCTCATTCGAATTTATACTCTCTAAATAATTGTTTTTACCAGTGCCTATTATGGTTCGGTTTTCTTTCCACTTTTGTTCTTTATGTGACTTGTCTATGTTTCATGGATTTTGTGTTACATTTTTAAAGCCATATATATATATACATATATATGTATATATATAGTGATACTATTTTAGTGGGTTTTAAATCTTTAGTTTTATGAGTCTGCAATGATAATGAGGATATGTAAATTTTCAGATGTGCACTTAAAAACTTATGTGACAACCTTGTGCTTATTATAAATTCCCACTTTACCCACTTTAAGCAACATTCATACGTGATCCTTTACTAGAATACAATTATTAAAAGTACTCGACCATGTGAATACAAGTATGACCATACGTTGCTTTTAAGGATAAATGATCAACCCAGTAACGTGGTCTAAGTAAAGTATTCTCTCTTTTAATTATGTAGTCCTCCTCGCCATCCTCATCACAGCCTCATTCTAGCCACTGCAGAGCGAAGGCCTCATCATTGTGTCACCATGCATCCCTGCCCTGGGTCAAACGTAACCATGTAGGCCCTGCAAAGGCTACCAGTCCATCTCTCCGTCTTCGTCGCTGGCGACCCTTCTTACGCCTACCATCTTTGGGTCTCCATTCTGTTGTAAGTGTAGTCAATCTTCCATCTCTTCTCCCAGTGACAAGGGCAGTCTTTTTGTTTGTGTTTGTTTTTCCTTAAACGTCTTCAGTCTTTAAAGTGCTTTTCTCTTGGTTCACTCAACCATTAGCTTTTTCTACTCCAATAAGATTGCAAGCAAACCTCCATGCTCTGCAGTCTTGCTTGACGTTTGCCCGTGCCTTGGTGAACATCCATCTTTCCGCTCCATATCCTGTGAATGTAAGGGTACGTGCCTGTTGATGAATACTGATTGGCATTGTGAGAACACTAAGTTCCTATGAATTGTTAAAGTGAGTGCCTGTTTCCTTACCCTTCAGCTTTCTGATTTCACTTAGGTAAGTTAGGTCAACAAATGCTATGTACCCACTGAGTTCTTTGCCATCTATTCCTTTATTATTTTTTTCATATTTCTGAGCATGACTAGTCTTTTGCTATGCTTTGGATCACTTTACTTACTCTGTTCTCAATCTAAATCCTCCATGGTGTAGCGTGTTTCATCTAAGCTGTTTTGCTCCTTGATGTGGCTCAGGTACTTGGTCTAATCTTGATCCAATCTTTCCTGCCAACTCAGTTTGTAAAGATCTTTTCCAAGTAACAGATGGAGATTTGCTCCTTGTGTATTGATATAGGTGTCCTACAAATTTTACTTCTCTTGTAATCTAAAAGTATCAGCCAATTATTATAATATGCATATACATAAGGCCTTAAACATCCAAGTTGATAGAATTCCAGTAGTTCTCAGACATTAAAATAAACTACAGAATGAAGCAACCATGCTCTTTTCTTTGTGATATTCTAAGCTACTGAAGGCAATGGCTGTGGTTTGACAGAGACCACCTAGAAATGCGGTGTCTGAAAGCTTTGGTGTGTGCCAAGCGTCATGGAAACTTGTTATTTCTATAACTCATTGCAGCATTTGAAGCAAGAGGAAGTCAAATATGCATACATTGCAGCATTTAAAAGTAGCTAAATGTCAAATACCCTTTCTTCCCCCCTCATTTTCACCCTTTTAAAGCTATCTTCAGACTATCACACCAGCAGTTTTCTTTATCCTTTGCTTCCACCGAATATCAGTATGGTCATCACATAGTTTCCATTTGTGCTGTATATCAACAGACTGCTTATTATTCCTCTCTCTCTCTCTCTCTCTCTTCCTCCCTCCCTCCCTCCCTCCCTCTTTGTCCCTCTCCTCTCCTAACCAGATTACAGCATTCATTTGTCCTTTTTATTTATTCATCCATTTGATATTTGTGCTTCTCTGCTGTGCTATGTACTGTTGACACAGTGAGAGATAAAGGTGAATTAGAAGAACAGAGTACAGTCTAATGCATTCTGACCGGGGAACAATTCACTTAATTCTATGTATGAATAATTTCTTCTGTATTTGAAAATTATAAGCATAAATGAGCATGTTGTTTAGCACTTGCAGTTTTATGTTTTTGTGTATTGTTTGTTGCTGCATATTAATTTCATTGCCTTATCACTTTGCAAATGTTTCCATAGCATACTTAGTGCTTAAGAACATGGACTGGAGCTGCACTGCATGGGTTGTCATCCAGGGGCCATCACTTGCTAGCCATTCAGATGTGTTACTTAAGACCTTTCTACTCTGTGTTCTTGAGCGTAAGATGCATATGAGCATAAAGAGCTTCCTGACTGGAGTTGTCTGATTAATTGACCAATACAAATACAGCATTCCATCAATGCCTGGTATAGATGAGGTGCCCTATGATTATACCTTAAACCTTTTTCTGATGTGAAATTTATATTTAGTAATTAATTAATGCATTGATTATCTATATCACTTTTTAATTCTTTAGGATTAATGAGAAATCTTCTAAATTGAGGATTTAGAAGATAGAAAAAAGTAGGCAAGCCTTACCAATCTGTAGCTTCTGTTTTTCATATGTGCTATAGTTATTTGCTGACTATTTTTAAACAGGAAGACATGCTGGAATTTTCTGCTTGCTTACTCTTGGGTTTCCTGGAATACTTGTTGGGCAGTTGAATGATTGCAGACATTAGACTCTTAGACTAATGGGATTGGTCAAAGGATAAAGCTTACCAGAAATAATGAGGTTTTCAGGAAAGTTGAAACATTTACCTATTATGTGACAAGTTGGAAGGCTTTTCCTACTGCTTTTTGTTTTAAGACAGGATCTTGCTGTGCTGCTCAGACTAGCCTCAAAGTCTTGATCGTCCAGCCTTAGCTTGTTAAGTGCTGCGATTATAGGCATGTGCCAGCATTCCTGGCTTGAGATTTGGATTTTAATGTTCACTTTTACTTAAAAGGGGACATTGTGCATAATTTTGCTTCATTAGATTTGATACTTACCTACGGTTGTGATGATGTATTAATATTATAACAATATGTGAGGTTTATATAGTGTTTAACAGTTCACAAATATTTTCACACTCGCATTTAAACTTCAAAGGGGTGGGGCTGGAGAAATGGCTCACTGGTTAAGAACACAGGTTGCAGTTTCAAAGAACTGGGGTTCAATTCACAGTACCCACATGGTGGCTCACAACCTTCTATAATTCCAGCCAGGAGATCAGACACTCCCTTCTGATATCTGGAGGCAATGCATGCATGTGGTACACAGACATGCATACAGGCACTAAATGAATGTGGTACACAGACATGCGTACAGGCACTGCATGCACGTGGTACACAGACTGCGTGCAGGCACTGCATGCACGTGGTACACGGACGTGCATACAGGCACTGCATGCATGTGGTACACGGACGTGCGTACAGGCACCGCATGCATGTGGTACACGGACTGCGTATAGACACTAACTGCATACATGTGGCACACGGACGTGCATACAGGCACTTCATGCATGTGGTACACGGATGTGCATAAAGGCACTGCATGCATGTGGTACACAGACGAGCGTTCAGGAAAAACACCCAGACACATGAAAGAAAAAAAAGTTACAAAATAAAAATATATGACTAAAAATCCCAGTGCACTCAGCTACAACTCTAAGCTCAGTACTCATTTAAACCTCAAAATGGATAAGCTCCCAGGTATTGGGTGCACATTCATGTCCCCAACTCCAGCGGAAGATTTCTTAAGCTCTAGTGACCTTCCACCATATTGGCAAATATGAAAAATGGAGGCTATATGATGTTTAGTTAAGGGAAATTGTTTACATAATTCATTTATGAAAATAATGTCTCAAAGACTTCAGATACTTGATAGTCTTGTCAGTACAAAATAAGATTCTCAGTTAAGGAATTCCTTGTAACATTTCTGTTTTTTAATGAATTTATAAATGGTTTTGCCTTGGCTCAGCCTTGAAATGACCAGATTCTCTCCTAGTCACTGATAAAATGATACAAGATTAAGAGCACTGACTGTTCTTCCAGAGGTCCTGAGTTCAATTCCCAGCAACCACATGGTGGCTCTCAGTCATCTATAATGAGATCTGGTGCCCTCTTCTGGCATGCAGACATACATGGAAGGAATGTTGTATACTTAATAAATAAATAAATCTTTTTTTAAAAAAAGAAACATGACTCTACAAAACTGGCAAATTAGTGGAATAGACTGTCTCCAAATGTAATGGCAGTTCCCTGTCATTAGAGGGGTTTGTAGTAAAGAGGAGTACAGTAATGGGTGGTGATAAAACTATGAAGTTTTGATTTATGCTGGCTGTGAAATTCTTTAGTTCTCGACTGAAATGAATGAGAATTAGTTTGCATATCAGTGTCTGAAAACTTTCTTTCATTCAAAGCTCAAGGGAAATAATTTCAGAAGAATAAGATTAAATCATCATGTCAGTAAACACTTAAAGGCATTCTGTATGCCTTACGAAATAAAATAGCAATGAATAAAAAGTAATGGTTGTTCTGCAACTTTAATTTCTGCATCAAAATATTTACATTAAACTATTAAAGATATATAGTTATTTGAAGGTGAAAATAACAGCCCTTGAGTTACAAAATACTCTGTTACTTAAAATAGGTAATGTAAAACAAAATTTGATTTAAGCTACTTGGAAATTTTTGCTTCATACAATTGAAGTTCCACATGTATTTAGCTGTGATTGCACTTCAGTTTATTTAGATTTGGTAAATAACTGATGTATTTAATACATATCATAAAATGCCAGTTTGCATATTAACTTTACCTAAGTGAATTCAAATGTCTAGGAAATGTGAATATTGCTTTGTAAATTGAGTTTGATAAGCTAAGGAAATGGAGGTATAATTTAAATAACAAGTTGTTCATTAAGAGTTAAAGAAAAGAAAAAAATACAGGTTACAGTTTATTGTATGTTAGTTTTTCTTATCTCCATTTGTAATCATTAGGACCATTTCCTTCATCTATTCATTTAAAAGCTTCCTGGATTTAGAATGATTGTTTACACTGCATTGTTCAAAGCATAAGATTTTCAAGTTCAGACAACAGACAGCTCACTTTCTGGTGTCTTAAAATTTAACTTCAAAAGAGTTTCTAACTTCAAGAATTAAGAAAAATGTCTTAACATTTATATTTTGAAGTTTAAATCAGTTCAGTCATTCATTTCAGTGAGCAGTATACATTGTCCATATGCTGTGCACATGTACAGCATCTTATGCTGACAGTGTGAATTCCAAGTTAAACAAAATGGTCAGTTTCCACACTGGGTGAGACTAAGTGATGTGTTTTACTGTTGATGATGAACATGGTGTCACAAACATCACGTGACCATTATCTGCATCCCATCAGTAATTGGCCTTGAATTATACTGGATAAATGTTGTCTTCTGTCATTTTATATTATTTATATACACTTATTTGTACTTGATTGATTTGCTTAGCTACTAATGTACATAATTTATTTTTCCCTCCTATTCCAGGCACCAAGTATAGATGAGAAAGTAGATCTTCATTTTATTGCGTTAGTTCATGTAGATGGGCATCTCTATGAATTAGGTAAGAACTATTTTAATTTATCCTGGGGAGAGAAATGACCAGGCTCTATTTGTTGTAAAAGGGACTGCTCTCACTTTATTTACTGAAATTGCTAGAGAAACAGTGACTATAATGTATACTCTGAGATTATAAAAGTGATGTTGGCATTGAAAATGAGAGAACTGGTAGAGAAGACAGGAACATCTGAGCTGTTTGGAGAAGAGCAGTGAGAAGAGTGGTAGTAAAACTCTGTGGGGCTGGGATGTGCTGGAGAGCACTGGCTCCTCTAGAGCTCCTAGGTCCATTCCCATCACCCATGTGGTGGCTCAAATGGGACTGTGACTACAGTTCCAAGGGATCTGACATGACACCCTCTTCTGGCTTCCGCAGGCACCAGACATGCATGTGGTGCACAGACATTTAGTAGCAAAAGACTCATATAAAGCAAAATAATAATGAAAGCTCCTCAGTTGGGTGGGGTGGCACATGCCTTTAATTGCAGCACTCGGGAGACAGAGGTAGAGGCAGGCAGATAGATCTCTGGGAGTTCGAGGCTAGCGTGGTCTACAGAGTGAGTTCCAGGACAGCCAGGGCTACACAGAGAAGCCCTGTCTCAAGAATAACAACAACAACAGAAAAAAAGGAAAGAAAGAAAAAGAAAGAAAGAAAGAAAGAGAGAGAGAAAGGAGGGAGGGAGGGAGGGAGAAAGAAGACAAAAAAGAAAAAAAGCCCAAAGCCCTTAATTTGGTTGGTCAGATTGTTCTCTTAGCCTAAAGGCTAATGGGGCAGTTAGAAGTAAACACATACATCAAAGGTAATCTTTGACTGGAGAGGTGGCCCAGAGGTTCACAGCAAGACACACTGTTCTTGCATAAAACCAAGTTCAGGTCCCCAGCACCTATATCAGGCAGCTCAAAACCTCCTATGACTCCAGCTCCAAGGGATATTGTGCCCTCTGTCAGCCTCTGTATGCACGTGGTCATGCACATGTGTGCACACATTAACATTTTAAAAATATATATACAACTTTATATATTAGATGCCTGTTGAGATTAGAGTTTTAAAAGTGCATTTAAAGAAATGTAGAAATGTAAGGAAAGCCAGTCTTGAAACTGTTGCAGAGAGTTGGGGTGGGTGCAAAACAAATAAATATGCAGTTGCTGATTCCTTCTGCAGAAGTGTTAATGGTTCTAACAAATTCAAAAAAATTGTTGAGCAAGCTAAATAATTCATACTGAATTTGTGAATAAAAATAGATTAAGAGAATACAATTTTGTTAAAAAAATTAAGTGGTTCTTGGGATTGCACCTGGGGCCTCATATGTGCTAGGCAAGCAGTCTACCGCTGAGCTCCTCACCAGGTGTCTTGTTTTTAAGACATCTGGTTGTCGGGTGACGCAGGTGATTCCTACAGGGCAGTATATTGCAGTGTTACTTATTTTCTCTTTCCTAAGTTGTCAGGTTAACTGATGAGAAGGACCAAGTTATTTCTGTTTTTTAATTATCATTTCCTTAAGGCCTCAGTAAGTTCCTAGTATATTTAAAGATGAATCACTCCTGGATAAATTTGCACATTGGAGTTCAGTGGCAAATTCCAAGTAGACAGAATAAGCAGACGTTAAAAAATGTTAACTGATGAATTATTGCCTTTAAAAAGTAAACTTCAAAAATTGTATTTTTGAATATTTTTGGATATTTATGGAAATTAGAATAGTATATTCTCCCATTTACCTTTCTCCTAGGCTTGTCAGATCCTGTTAGTATTTCTGAAACATTTGAAAAAATATGTTACAGACATGATGCTGTAGTATCCTTTAATAGGTTTTTATGTATTTCCTGAAAAGAGGTAGATACTTGTCTCTGCAGCTGCCATTTGAAATCAGCATTGATATATTATTACCTAAGGATCTGGCTATGCATTTATCACAGTAATGCCATTTAGAGGTTCTGAAGTCAACCCTGGATTATGACCCTTTCTGTATCTTTGTCTCACTAAATCCCAAAAGTTCTTCAACCTTTTATTGTCTTTTGTGTCATTGACATTTTTAAGAGGCTACGACAGGTGTTCTTTCGATCTGGGTTGTCTGCTCTTTCCTCATGATGTATGTGTTTTGGGGCAAGAATATAACAGCAGTGAGGCTACATCCTTTCTCATGCTTTGGATTAGAAGGCCATTGCCCATTTCTGTCATTTTTGACGACGTTACCTTTTGTCACTTGGTTTGGTTAGAGTCAGTCTGGTTTTTCTACTGCAATGCTGATTAATAATTATTCCATGTTTATTAATAAGCAATGATTAGATATTATTTCATGAGATCTTTTGAGACTATAATAAATATGTAATTTCTCATCATGTTATCCCCTCTCTTCTTTTTAGAGAGGGTCTAACTATATAGCCTAGCTGTCTTCAAACTCACAGAGATGTACCTGCCTCTACCTCCCAAGTGTTGGGATTAAAGGTGTGTGTCACTGTGTCTGGCCAGTCATTACCATCCTTAACAGATATATAAAATTAGAGCCAAACCTGGTGGTGCAGGCCTGAGATCCTAGCTGCTAGGGAAGCTGAGGCAGGAGGATCATAAATTCAAGTCTTACCTGGGTTATAGAGTGTACCAAGGTCAATCTGGTGAAGGTAGTGAGTTTCCACCTCAGATTACAAGAGGATCCAGGGTAGAGCTCAGTGAGTTTCCTAGCACAGGTGGTATGCTTGGTTCAGCCCCCAGTGCCTCACAATGTCAGCAACGAATCCACCTGCAGGCTGGCTCTCCAGCCCTGGGGTTAGCTTTTGCTCTAAACTGATGCTAGAATGAAATAGTATAGTTTCATTTTGCTTCTTTTCTTTGACATCTTAAAAGCAATTATTTAATATTTACTCTTAATAAGGTTGATTGGAATTCTACATTATTCTAAACTGTGTATGAAAGAACATTATGCAGGAGAGTTTATTGCTTCACTAGAGTCTAATAAGATGTTAAAATATAAATGATGCAATCCAGGGAAATAGACACATTAGTTTATTACTATTAGTTAAGGAGGGGAAACCTGCATTGTTTTGCCTTTACATAAAATGAAAAGGTAAAATGATATAGTTGTGTGGGTTAGGCTGTAATGCGTATAATCTACTCTTATAGCAGTAGGACGGAGAGGCTACTGAGAAATGAGCATCTGTCATAAGACTATTTTACTATTGTGTTTATTTTTTGTTTTTGAAACAAGATCTCACTGTGCAGGAGGTTATAGATTTGGATATGGATCAGTTCATTTGATTAGCATTGACTTTTATAATATTGGAAAGTACTAGCTTATTGAAGATGATGGTGAATTTGTGTAAATATTTTAGTTAGTAAATAGTTCTAGGTTGTGAATTGTTACTTTCATCAGTAGTACTCAAGCCACAGTAGTTGCTTTTTCATTCGTAAAATCATGCCATTCTTACAGTCTTATGACTTAGTTTTTTGAAGTTAAAGAAGTGTTTGTCTCTTTAAGAGTGAAAACGATACTGGGCAATGGAGGCATGTGCCTTTAATCCCAGCAGGCATATCACTGAGTTCCAGGATGGCCAGTGAGTTTTAAGATGGCCAGGGCTACACAGAAAAACCCTGTCTTGCGGGGAAAAAAGATTTATTATAGGCCAGTTGGGAATTCTTTTTTTGTAGGGACCTATACACAAAGCAGAAAATTGTTATTTGAAGATAGACATACCCTAGTTAAAATGTGTACTGTAAATGCCAGGGAACCATCAAGCAGTAACCCAGAGAAGCCCTACTAATGCATTGAGGAAAGAAAGTGCAGCTGTGTAAAGTACTTATTGAAATGAAGAAACTTAAAAATGGAAACCGCTGCTGCTCCAGGTTGGTGTTACTCCAAATGTGTAATTACTTGAAATGTAGATGGTTTAAATATACTGTTAATATTTGGGAGAAGCTAAAGCTATAGGTTACATATTTGAAAATCCTTGTTTTAAGGTATAGTACTTAAACTATGTACCTCTCCTTGATTCACTGTAAGAGAGGAAATGGAAGGTAAGATATATTCTCTGGTAAAAACAAGGAAGAATTTACCTATTTGTCTGTCTTCTACAGATGGACGGAAACCATTTCCAATCAACCACGGGAAAACTAGTGATGAGACGTTGTTAGAGGTAACAGTAAAAGAACTGGTCTGCTTTAGCCTTTTATGACCTTTTGGACTCTATATTGACTGTTTATTCTCTTGTGGATGCTTCTTGGTTTTTGATCTTTTTAGAAAATCCCCACACAAAATCTTGAATTAGTCTTAAAACTATGCAAGCAAGAGGCTACCAGAGCTCTGTGTGAGCAAACTGAGCTTTGAAAAGATAAAAATGAGTTCCTTATTTCTAGGTCATATTCCATTAAATCCAAGATACATTAGTTGTGACTTGATCCCTGATTTTAGAGTTCTTTAATGGGAACAAGTTATGTGGCTTAGCATCAAGGAATTATGGAATTTTCAGGTTAAAAGTTGTTTTTTGAATTTTGTTGAGTTCTGAGACAGAGTCTCATTATGTAGACAGCACTGGCTAGTCTGGAAACTGGCTGTATGGACCAGGCTGGCCTTGAATTCACAGAATTCTGCCTACCAACGATTAAAGACTGTATTACCATGCCTCATGGGTTAAAAGGTTTCAAAAGTCACCTCAAGGAAGAGTATTCATCTGCTGGGTTTCATAGAGAGTTTAATAACTATGCTACTTTGAAAAATTAGAAAAGAGGAATGGGAATTGACCTGCCTGACTGCAGAGTGAGTTTAAGATCAGCCAGAACTACTTGGTGAGACTCTGAAAACGGAGAGGGGGTAGGGCTTCAGGAGAGTGCTTGCCAAGATTCTGGATTTGACCCTCAGTCCTGGAAGCAGGCAGGGGAAGGTGGTAGCAGGATTTGCTGTATTTTATGCTAAGCAAATTAGTTTTATTTATTTATTTAATTTTATTTTTATTCTTTGACATTTTTAGTTTTCATTTCATATTGAAAAAAGAAGTCTTCGGTATAAAATTCGGTGTAAATTAGAAACATAAAGAATCTACAAATTGAAAACCTATACTTTCCTCCCATAGGATGCCATAGAAGTGTGCAAGAAGTTCATGGAGCGTGACCCTGATGAGTTAAGGTTTAATGCAATCGCTCTCTCGGCAGCATAGCTTCTCGACAGAAATGCCAATGTGTTATCTGCAACAAAACTTACATTTCTGCTGCCATAACTAACTCAAAATTTTTGATATTTTCATTAACTTGACTGATTAAACTTTATGTGAATAAACTTTGACATTACCTGTGTTTTGTGTTGTTTTTGCTGCAACTTAAAAGTCAGTTCTTTATTTTCTTTTTCCCTGTTCTAGATTTATCTTGTGGCAGTACTGACAATAGCCTTCTTATGCCTTTGATATTTCAAGATCATGTATTAGGGCAGCAGGCACACTTTCCATCCCCAGTGTGAATGTACATTATGTTTTATATGCTTCCTTATTATGTAGAAAACAGTTGTTGAGCGTTTACTTGTGACAAGATGGTAACTATCCTAGCCACAGGACTTAGCAGCTGTGAACACTGTTGACTGATGACGTAGTCATGGAGATTTGTTCTTGTGATCAGAGATAGGTAGCAAAGACATAAAGAACAGGCAAAGCAGTGGTAGAGGCTAGCCAGTTAGCGTTTGTGCTGGAGAGTAACTGAGCAGTCTGTAGAGCTTCTTGACAAGGGAGCTTCTGTGAAAAGCTGACCAAAGCTGAAACCTGAGTGACAGAACATTATGAAGAGTGGGTGGGTAGGAACATGAAATAATCATTGCAGCATCTTGAAATTATGATAGGACCTGATAGAAGGATCGTGTGACCTGCACAGAGGAAGTGAGGAAAGTAGCAAATGGGGTCAGAGAAGGAACGCTACAGGAAAGGGCATTGGACTTACTGCCATTGTGCTGTGAGTCATGGGGCTTGTGAGTGGGAAAGAGTGAGCTGATTAGGTTTATAACTTTGAAAGATCATTCTGATAACCGCAGATGAATATTTGGGGCAGAGGGCTTCAGAATAGAGACAGAAGGACTTGTGAGAAGCCCACAGTAGGAGTTCAGTGAAAGGCGGGTGAGTGCATTTGGGGTGCTTTGAGGAAGGAATGGCTTCAGGAAGCTCTGAAAGACAAGTATAAGGCTCTGAAAAGGTGGAAGATTGTGTACAGAGTTGGATTAAGGCCTAGGGTTACTCAGATGGAATGTTTTAGATCTTTGTGGGGGAGGGGCTTCTTAAGCATGTGCTTTTACCAAAGCTCATTCAATTCACACTTAAAATCTATATTTTGCATTATGTACATTTCATCTCAGACAGCAAAAGTGGATTTGGGTTGGACTGAGTATAATAGGAGAAACACCTGCTTGTCCTGAAATTCAGTGACTGTGTAGTTTAGAGGATTCACTGTATTACTCTGGATTCCCGAGGCACTTATGTGGCAAAAAGCACCTTTTAGCAAGTGAAGCATGTCAGTGGCTTGCACAAGATTAGGAAAAAAATACAGTCTAAATTGGGAAGGCCACTTGGAGGTATTTGAATTTCCCAGGTTTCCATCATTGTAAAGAGGGTCTAGATAAGCTGATGACAATTGGGATGAAATAATCTGAAATTTGTTCTCTACTGTGGCTGCATATAGGCGTGATGCCTTTGCCATGCCTGTAATGAGCCAAGTGCTGTTCTTATAACATCATGTGTTCACACACATGTCGTGCAGTCCAGTCTGGCCTCATTGTATTTCTCCCACTATACATAATTTAGTTCTAAAGTAGTGGCCAGTATCCAGAATTACTCTTCCCCCAAGTTTGCTATGAAGAAACTAGAGGAAAAACTACCTTGTTGACATTTTACTTATTTTTTTAATGTGTTGTAGCTAAAATAGAGGATATTTGCTTACCATGTTTCACTTATGTTAAACTGGAACCTTTAGTGTTGAGGGAAAACTCATCTGTTTGAGGATCTGTTTGCTTCTTTAGTAGAGACTAAGGCCAAGCAATTTGTGGCCCTTTCCTGTATGATGTGCATCACCATGATAAATATAGGGGGAATGCTAGAGACATAGGGAATAAGTGTAGTTGTGTGAAAGGCTTAGGAGTTGACTACTCCTCTTTTATCAGGAGTAATTGTTTGCTTTGAACTCCTAATACTGCAAGAAAAAATTTGAAACACAGAGGCAGTTTAGTTAATGGAGACACCATGGTTAATGTTACACTTTACATGTTTGTGCCTAAGACAAATTCCACATATTCCATGGCAAATCAAACTTTAATATCTTTAAAAAATACCTGATCTTACTTTTATTTCATTTTAGATTTGTACTGTTAAGTCTTATCATCGGCCATGTGTAACATATAATTCACTTATTTGCTGACAGTAATAAAATTTAAAGATACTTTTATCTGCTAATGTTGGTCTGTGTCAATAGCTTCCAAAATAAACATCTGTGAGCTGACCATTCCTCTACCAGTGCTTGTAAAAATTAAAGAGAACTCTATCTCCAGGACCTACAGAAACTTTACTTGTAGAAATACATTCTAGATAAATTTTGCATGGATGTGTGTGCGTATGTGTATAGTCATGTGTTCATGTGCAAATGCTTGTGTGTACTTGTCCTGAAAAACGAATCCTCTCTATGTGAGTTTCAAAGGTATCCTCAGACCCAACCATCTGTAGATAGAAAGTATTTGGAAACATTAACATTCTTACACAGACCATGTATGTAGTATCTGCATTGTGTTTGGGATACCTAGCAATCTGGAGATTACTTGAGTGCAGGAGAGTGTGTATAGATGATATGAATCTACTGTGTTATATTTGCATGTGGGTGTTCTGGAGTTTGGTTTCAGGTGGGGCTGGAATAGAGGCCAGGACCAGTTCACGGATAAGGATGCTTGTATGCCCTCACCTTCACATATGTTCACACTTGGAAGAGGCCGTCCGTCTAGGTTCTTGGTATCAGTTAAATCCTTGACTGATCCTAAGGAAAACTGCTTGAAAAGTGTTACATTGTTGCAAGATGTTTTGAGAGCTAGTGTTGTAGTTTGAATGGAATTGGCCTTCCATAAGCTCATAGGAAGAAGCCTTTTTAAGAGGTGTGATTTTGTTGGAGGAAGTGCTTCACTGTGGGGTTGGGCTTTGAGGTCTTATACATGCTTGATTCAGGCCCGGTGTCTCAGTTCTCTTCCTGTTGCCTTTGGGTCAGAATATAGAATTTGGATCCAAAGATGATGTTCCTTCTCCAGCACCATGTCACATCATGATGATAATGGGCTAAACCTCTGAAACTATAAACCACACCATTAAATATTTTCTAAGAGTTGTCGTGGTCATGATAACTCTTCATGGTGATGGAAACCCTGACTAGGACAGCTTGTCTAGAGGACTTTTTATACACATGAAGTGTGATGTTTTTATCTTTTATGATTCCCTAGTAAGGTTGTGTTCCTTGTACTTTCCTAGAATTATTACCAGAACCCAGGTATGGAACATGCTGTGTTCAAATAGCAGAAAACATCATTTTCTTCCTTTATTTTGATACAGAAATTTAACCTTAAAATACATAAATATTGTGGTATCAAAAATTGAATATTGTTAAGGCATTGGTGGGGAACAGTGCCAGTGGGTCATACCTATTTTGATTTCATTTCTTATATATTCTTACTTGCTTTCTCTTTGAAATAAAAGTTATTCTAAATCTGTGTCTTTTGGCAATTCCGAACCTGTTATTTATAGCTGTATGTCAGATGAAGATCCTCCGTGTGACATTTCCACAGTCCACAATCAGATACTCTACAGGAGCCCACCAAGACAGTGAAGACAGGCTGTTGTCCATAGTTCCTTGTCTAATGGTTAGTGTAGTTGGAAATGCCTCACTGAATACAACCTATACTGAAAACTTAAAAAATGAATTAAAGTTACCTACAAAATTATAATAAAGATTTTCAGAAATAGAAAAGGCATGTAGTTTGAATGTGAAGTTTCCCTAATGAGCTTAGGTGTTTGGATTGGACACTTGGTCCTCAGTTGATGTTTTGGAAGGTCATGGAACCTTTAAGAGTTGGAGGCTTGCTAGGATGAGTTGGGCCTTGAGGTTTGATTTCCCAGACCTACATCCTGTCCTTCCTATCCTTGGTGATTCCTTACTAGGGATACTGTGTGACCAGCTGCCTTAAGACACTGGTGGCCATGCCTTCCCAACCATAATGGGCTATATCCCTTTCAACTCTAAGCCAAAATAAGCCCTTCATTGCTTAAGTAGCTTCTATTCAGACAAGTCCTCCAGAGGAGTGAGTATAAATTTAAAGTCAAGAACAAGGCCCCAGTGTTACACATTCACCTAAGAGGTGAAAATAAAAGTTTTGAAGCTATTTGTATCTTGAATATGAAGGATTTGAAGCACATACAAATGTAAATTCAGCCACTTTTTTCTTATTTCTGTTATTTTTAATATAGTAAGACTGGTGAAATTTTGATAATTGAGAACTTGCCTGTGTGGTGACACACAATGGCATGCCACTTTTGCTTTAGGTCAAAGCTGTAGAAAGTTTTCAAGGAGGGATCCTTTTCAGTGTTGTTGAACACTGAGTGCTTCGGGCAGGAACATTCTGTAAGTCAACTTTAATGTCGACATGCAGTAAACTTCAGGACAACAAAGCTGCTAAGATCTACCTGGTTTTAATCCATGACTCCTGAGGCTGGTTATCTGTGTGGCTCAGTTCTCTTCAGAGGCCACTGTCAGGAATTCTCAGGCTGACTGCTGTGACCACACACACACACACACACATACCCTGCTCCCCACTGTTTTAAAGATCCCAGACTGAGCACTGAATCAGGAATTCTCAGGCTGACTGCTGTGACCACACATACACACACACACACCCACACACACACACACACCCTGCTCCCCACTGTTTTAAAGATCCCAGACTGAGCACTGAATCAGGAATTCTCAGGCTGACTGCTGTGACCACACACACACACCCACACACACACACACCCTGCTCCCCACTGTTTTAAAGATCCCAGATCACTGACTCACCAATGGGATGCAGGGAAGGAAGACAGAAGGGAGTGCAAGGGCAGTGATGGGCATCAAACCTTCCCTCCCCAGCCACCGCAGCAGGGTTGCTCTCAGAGTCTCCCCAACAGAAAAGAACTTCACTCCCCTCAACTTTGAGCCTGCTGAGATAGAGAAACATGAACTAAAAAAAAAAGTGTTCCAGTTCCCTCGCCCTTCTTGTTACACTCTGATTCCCTCCGGCCTCCCACCCTCTTTGCTGTACTCTTTCCTGCTGGGTCTTCACCAGGCTGTTTTCCAAACCTACAAAGATACCGCACATGTTGGAATCTGACAATGTCTGCCACTCCTCTTGTCGGAGGAGAAACGTCTTTTCAGGATGACTACAGACCCACTTGCAGGTAAGTTTTCACTAAAATTTTGAATTGCTGCTTTTTAAACAAAACATCTTCTAGAGTTAGGAAGGTTTTTAAAAACTGTTCCTAAGTAAGTCTGCTATAGTCTCTGTCCTTTGTCCTCCATAGTTCTTCTGAGCACTTTCCTGTGCCCTCAAGTTTCGGTGGCTATTTTGAGAGTAGAATGAGCGGTTTGTGATATGGACTATTATGGCCTTGCTATGAGTTATTGAAGAAAGCTTCATTCCTTCCTTTTATTCTTGCTCTTGTCTTTCTCCCCATCCTGCTCTCCTGGTACTGTGGTCCCACATGGCGATCCCAGAGATTCCCTGATAGACAGGCTGTTGCCACCGTCCTGGAAGACAGCAAAGCCACTGCTGCTGTCTTGGGAGTTTCTGGTTGTATTGGATGCTTATCTAAGCCCTCTTTGATTTCAGATTGCCATTGACTGGGAAAGAAAGCTGTAAGTTTTTCTTTTAAGCCATGGAAAGACCCTGTTTTCTGAAGACTTTAGAAAGAAAGGTCATCTGCAGAACTTGGTTCTGTTTTCTGTTTTGTACCAGGAATAGTCAGAGTGCCACTCTCTCAGGAGTAAGCTGGGTCTTCAATGTTTGGAGTTTCTTGGAGTCTCCAAGTTGATAATCAGAAGAGTTTTATTTCTTTGTTAAATGTATCTGTTACATTTTAAATTAAACACCAACTTTCATTTCATGGGGTTTGGAGAAACTTAAGTTGTGCTGCCATGGGCACAAACAGCTGGCTCAGGACCTCTGAACCACGGAGCTTCATTCTTTGGGAGCAAGCCCAGGGTTCTTCACACACTGATGGCGCACCCTGTGGACTCTGAGTCCAGCTGAAGCAAGGAAACACATCTGCTTCCTCACAGAACTGCTGTCTGCAGTGCAGTGATCTGGACCACAGCTGGGGAGGGGGTTAAGGCACAGGAGTTGAGGAGGATCAAGAAACTTTATCAATTTTCCTGTCATCTTGGGGAGATGGTCCTCCTCAATCTAAGGTCACATTTCAATCAAATATTCCTTGAAGTGTCACCTGTATGGTACAGAAGCTTTCTGTCCTTGTGTCCTCTCTGAACACTGTAAGATGATTACACAAGGCAAGAAATAAGCTTCCCAACAGATGGCATCATTGTGCTGTTCCTCATGAACCCTTTTCTAGTAAGCAGAATCCAGCTAGAATTCACCTCTGGGTGTGCAGAGAGCCTCCCAGCTGAAGCCCTAAATGGAGAATGTGTGATGCCCTCATTGCCAGCTTCCCACCTGAGTGAGACAGTTGTTAAGGTCTTAGTAACCATCTGTGCTGTTCTTATGAAGGGCCATGTTTCTGCACTTGTTGGGGACAGTCAACTTGCATGAGGGAGAACTTCCCTGCAGCCTTAGCAGGGCTCCTCCATCCCAGTTCCCAGCCCTCATGTTCTGATAAAATAGGTGTGACCTTCTCCAGGGCACAGGAGTGGGAAAGCTCCCTTCTAGGCAACAGTTCTCTCCTTCTGTGAAAATTAAATAAAAGCCTTGAAAATTAATAAGGTAGGGTCTCAGTTTGTAGCTCTGGCTGGCCTAGAATTCCCAGTGTAGCCCAGAATGACCTCAGACTCTCAGAGACCCATCTGTCTCTGTCTCCTGAGTACTGGAATTAAAGGCATCTGCCACCACACATGGCTTTATCAATACCATGCAAAGCTCCAATAAGGCCACATTTCCTAATCTTTCTAAAATAGTGCCAGTTCCTAGTAACTAATCATTCACACTACGAGCCCATGGAGTCCATTCTTACTCAACCCCCTCCCATTTTTACATAAAAATGATTTTCTTTTAAAAGAGTGGCATGATTTTCTACTTAGGCAAAATCTTTGATATCTCACTTAAAGATAAACCTATATTCATTCATTTGATAATGAAACATTGGAATTGGAAATTTAGAATATATTCATCAATCTCTGAGTAATCAGTTTCAGTGGTCATCATTTGGGTACAAGAACCACACAACTTCAACTTCAGAATCTGGTGCCATGCTTGACCTGTGGTCACAGCCTCCTCTCTAGGGTGGGTTGAGAGGTGAACAGGAGAATATTAGCTTCAGGAAATATAGAACCTTCCAAGCACTTAGTTGAGGAAGGAAAAAAGAGGTGATCCCGAGAGGGACTTGAGGGTGCTTTGGGAAAGAGAGATAACAGACCCAGGGTGTGCAGGGGCACTATCCAGCTGAGCATTTTAAGCTTCCATGAGCACATGAAATCCTAGGTCTTGTTAGAAATGCAAATTCTGACTCAGCTGCTAGGCGCCCGTATTATAGTCAGTACCGTGATGCAGGTCCCTGGCACACACTCTGAGTGGTGATTTTTCTGGAGCCCACTTAAACAACTGAACCTTGAACAGCAAGAAGAGCTTTGTTTTCCATAGACTTGGAGATCCCAGTTGATGGGCTTTTTAACAGAGTTTTCCTAATACCAAATAAGGACTGTTTCTCACTGTAGTAATCTGCCATATGTTGTCAATAACACGTTACCATGATCTGCTTAAGCTTTGAGGAAAAAGATTTCTTTTTTTGATTCATGGCTCTGGAATGAAAGGTTAAGTAACTGGTGATGACCTTCTTTCTGGCAGTCTGTAGGCAGTGTAGGGAATGGCATGGTCTCAGGATTCTCTAGAGTAGCAAAGCTTATAGGATAAACCTCCCTTTCTTTCTCTCTATCATCTATCTGTCGGTCTATCTATCTATCTATCTATCTATCTATCTATCTATCTATCTATCNTCTATCTATCTATCTATCTATCTATCTATCTATCTATCTATCTATCTATCCTGTTTCTATAATACATATTATATTCTACTCTATATAATAGTCTAATAAATCATATATATGATTATATGTATTACAGGGGAAAGTCCAACTAATCCAACAATGGTGGGATATGAACAGGAAGTCCAAGACTCCTGAAGTTGTTCCGTCCACAAGGCTGTAGATTCTAGAACATCAAAGAAGTAGGCTCTAATGCCAGTGGAGGAATGGACTTGCTAGAATGGTGAGAGCGAGCAGACAAATAGCAAAAGTTTCCGTCTTCCAGGTCCTTATAAAGGTGGCCAGCAGATGTGGCCCAGCTTAAATGTGTGTGTTTTTCCACCTCAAATGACTAGAAGTGGATTCACCCAAGCAGAAATAATCTCTCACAGGTGTGCCCTCCATTTCTGGATTGTAGTGCATTCCAGATGTAGTCAAGTTGACAACCAAGAATAGCCATCATACATGGCACGCAACACTGAGTGAGAGTGTCTAGTACCTCTTCTCCCCTCTCCCTTGCTTATAAAGACACCAGGATCCACGTGAATGCCATGCCATGGATTTTAATCCTAGTCACCTCATAAAGGCTGCACATCTTGACAGATCACTCTTTACATTTCATAATGGAGTTAAATTTCAACACATGAAGCCTCAGGGGCAGGAGGAGGCACTGAAATGATATCCAAACCCTAGCACCCCCTAAGCATTATAGGAACTTTTTCATTCAATAATCAACCTTCATCAACAGAATTCTAGTGTTCTCAGTGCTTGATGGAAATTATGGCGCAAAGCGTGATTCTGTATTTATTTAGTGAGGAGGCACACGTGTGCCAAATGGCAGAAGAAAACTTGTGGAAATTTGTCGTCTCCTTTAACCAGGTGGGCCACAGGGCCTTTAGGCTTGGGGACTTCTACCCACTGAGCCATCTCACCAGTCCAGAGATCCCAGACATTTAGTGAGAGACCTCATTCTTGGCACCGAGTTGTCTAGGTATAATTCAATAGCTGAAGCAAAAGTACTTCCATGAGGGTTATGTAAGAGAAATATAAGTCGATAAAGGCCTGCGTTTATCTGGCATTTATTATTATTCACCTCATAATACTACAATAGGCTACATTGAGAGTAGTTTCAAAGTTTATCTCCTGAATCTTCAGATTTACCTTTTGAAAGAGAATTTAATAAGGAGACGCAATGAATAGATCACCTTTCATTCCTGTGCACAAAGGAGCCCTGCACACTTCTTTTGGTTCTTAGAAATGGTTTCACTTAAAAAAAATCAAACAAAAAGATCCAAAACAGCTGAAGTTAGCAGATGTGCAATTTAGCAAGGATGATTGAAATTTTGATCTTCCCTGTAATAACACTAGATCTAAGCACACTGCTCATTAGGAAAGAACTTTTATCTGAATCTTTTGCTTTCGTAGGCCAAGAACGTTATTTTGTTTTTGGGTATCTGCATTTATAGCATTGAAATCACCCTGAGTCATTTTTTAAATTTATTTTTGTTTATTCTTTGTGTCTTTCGAATCAGGGTCAGCTCTCCTGCATTTCCCTGTCTAATTCACCCCTTGCAACAATGAACAAGGGGCGGGGCCAATTCTCCCTCTTTCATGTCGTCAGTGTCCATTCCACCACACACCTTCAGGGCCAGCTGTACTGTATTACCCAGGTTTGGAGCAGGGTCCACTTCCCCGAGGGCTGCAGCTGATGAGGTGCAGGGACAGCTCTCAGCTCTGTCACTCTTAGGATCTCAGGGCCAGCTCTCTCACCTGCCTCAGGCGCTGATGGGCACAGGGTGTGGGTGAGGGAATCTCTCTCCCCTGCCCGTGCTGCCACTGGCACAAGAGTAGTGCGGACAGCTCTCCAATGCTTACAATTTTGGGGCTGGCTCACCCACACCTGGCCAACAGGATGGACTCTATTGTGCTGCCCAGATGAGGGGCAGGGCCTGCTTTCCTGAGTTTTTCAGTTGGTGGGGGACAGCAGCAGCTGAGCCATTATTTTAACCTTTCAAGTTATTGTTACTATTTATGTTTCTTTTATGGATATTAAAATTTGGGTGGATGTTCATATGTTGTTAGAGTAGCAGGACACGGTCAAGTTAGTTAAACCTATTTTAACTTTTATTATGAGTGTTTTGAAGACAAGTATAATATGGGATAGCCCTGCTTTTTACAGTTGGTCTTCGTACACTGAGAATAGCATTCTGAGCCCTGGAAATTTGGAACCCACTGACCAACGTCCGTGTCTCTGTAGTTTGCCTAGATCTCCACAACAGAGAAACCAAGATTAGTCCTTTGTAAAAATTGTTGCTTTGAAAGAAAAGGAAGAGAGTGTAGCTCCATTTGGCTTTTCTTTAGGAGCTTGTGTAGATAGAAAAAAATTGCCAGGAAAGCAGGAACTAAATTCTGCAACCAAAATAAAATCAAGTCAGCTTTGCAGACATCCTCAACCTAAATTTTGGCTGTCAGTAACCACAAGACCGCAAAGTTTGAATCCTCTGTTACTGGATTGTAATCACTTTATCCCTGGCACTGGCAGATGATAGCATGGGGCATGCTGCAGTTTCTCGGCTGCTTTCCAAGACCTGGTAGACGGGCCTGCACACATGGGAGCTCAGGTTTGTGTACCATTTTGTATACGGGTCCTCCTGGGTTTTCTTCTCAATCCTTCTCTAAATCTTATAACTGTCTGTAAGCACACTTTCAAGTTGAAATGCTCCTAGCTCTAATCATGCTTTTTAAGAGCCCTGAGAAGTATAAGCCTTGAGTTCAAGGGATCAAACAAGAATGACGCTTAGAGCAGGGCTCACACTGATATACAACCAGTATCCTAACCTGGCATCAGGTCTATTTAACAGATACAGCAAGAAATAGAATCCTGAAATCTGACTTGAAGTGATGTACCTTCTTCCTTCCACCTCACCTGGGCATGCCTTGAAAACTTAGCACCTTCCCAGCATCCTTCTGGGTACTCGTACCGTATGGTTAGACCATTTCTTTGGCATATGATTTTGGTGGCGTGAGTTATTAGTACGTATTATTTTTCTGAAAGCCGGGTGTGGTAACACATGCTTTTAGGCCCACCTATTTAAAAGGCTGACGTAGAAAGACCTACATAATGAATTCGCGCCAGCCTGGATATACAATTCTGATCTCAAAAGAAAAATCGAAAGGCACAGTGGTGCTACAGTATGAAGAAATTTTGAATCACTTAAAAAATAAAAATTGTAGTGTGAGGGGTTGAGGAAATGACTTCCTGTGTAAGCATGAGGACCTGAGTTTGACCCCCAGTCACCACATATTTTTGTCTGACTGACCTGTCCAGTGGTGAGAGTGGGGTGTTGAAGTCTCTCACTATTAGTGTGAGGGGTTTACTGTGTGATTTAAGCTTTAGAAGTGTTTCTTTTACATATGAGGGTGCCCTTGTATTTGGGGCATAGATGTTCATTAGTGATATTTCCTCTTTTTTATTATTTTATTACTTTAAAAAGTACCAATCCAAATTTCCTCTTGATGAATTTTTCCTGTGACTAATATGAAATGTCCTTCTTTGTATCTTTTGATTGATTTTAGTTTGAAGTCTATTTTGCTAGATATTAGGATAGCTACACCAGCTTGTTTCTTAGATCTATTTGATTGGAAAATTTTTTCCCAACCCTTTACTCTGAGGCAATGTCTGCCTTTGAGGTTGAGGT
>LOJH01007866.1:0-30376 GCA_001685095.1 Ellobius talpinus
GTTTCTTTATTAACCAATGAAAGTAACACATAGACCGATGACCCTCCTACACCACCTAGCTCCTTGTATTCTGACCTTCTTTGTCTATGCTTCTGCTTATCAAATTAGAAATGTTGCATTTAACTATTTCCCACCCACAAACGCCAAGCTCTTGAGAGAGGACCCAGGTCTACAACCTTTTGTTACGTAGTATTATCTCATTTATATCAGATGGTGGCTATAATAATGATATAGTTCAACAGACATGAGGATGGTACTTCTACTGAGAGGCTCACTGGCTTTGTCCAGTACTCACACTTAAATATCTATACCCTTTCATAGAATCATATTACTATCTTCATCTCACACAAGATGAAAGCTAGACTCAGAGTTTTGCTATTGCCATATGTGGTGGTTTGAATAAGTTTGGCTCGCAAAGTCTCATGTGTTTGAATGCTTGGCCCATAGGAAGAGGCATTATTAGTAGGGATGGACTTGTTGGAGGAAGTGTGTCACTGTGAGGTGGACTTTGAAATCTCATATATGCTCAAACAATGCCCAGTGGGAGTTCACTTTCTGTTGCCTGTGGATCAAGATGTAGAGCTCTCAGGTCCTTCTCCAGCACTGTGTCTGCCTGCATGCTGCTTTGCTTTTTGCCATGATGATAATGAAGTAAATCTCTGAAACTATAAACCAGCCCTAATTAAATATTTTCTTTATAAGAGTTGCTGAGGTCATGGTGTCTCTTTACAGCAACAGAAACCCTATCTGAGACACTATAAAGCATAACCAAGCCAAAATCTGGCCCTAGACATGTTTAGATCCAAGTGGGAAGACTTTTGCCCATTGGATGCTTCCTTTTCTCATTCACATGTATGTGTTCTGTTTCTTGCACACAGCTGGTAGTAAAGAACATGATATTTAAATAAGACCAAACTTCAGTTTTAAGAAAGATTCCCTCTGTCCTGATTGTCTGAACACTTTTTCTCTTGTTCCTTTCTTCCTCCATTCACCTTGCCCTCTTCACTACCAATGTAGGTCATCTTCGAGGTTGGGTACCTGTGGGCTTATTTACACTATAAACATCCAACTGCTCCTGAAACATCTTATGACATCTTCCACACACCTCTTTTGCACCTGACACTTTCAGTGTCTGTTCTCAAGGCCTGTCTTTATTCTTGTGACATGGGGCCATGTGTGGTGGACAAAGCCCATGAGCCTCTGAGAAGAGGTGCCGCCCTCATGCCTCCTGGGCCAAGTCATACCCACCAACTGAAAGACCTGGACACAATGGCAGGCCATGTCTGATCCCTCCCGTGCCTGCCCTCACCATTTGCTGTATGTCAGCACAAAGCAAATTTCCCTCAATGTCAGAGCACAGAGACACACACTGTTCTCAGAACAGCACAATATATTGACTTCTTCTGCCCATATTTCCAGTGATACTCATTTTGACAGAAGAACATGGTTGATGCTGAATAGCAGGAAGGGGAGAAGGCTTTTTTGGGCTGAATTTCTGGATACTGGAGATAAAGAGGACTAGAAGAATATCATGCCTTGCTCTCCACTTCAGATGTCACAGAAGAAGGCCAAGAGCAATGGCTTCCTCAGTGCTCATGGGTGTGTAGAATTGAACCTAAGTCAGGAAAGGATTTCAAACAGTGCGGGCTACTTTGTAGGACCACTAGCAAAATGGGCCTCCGGTACTGAGGACTCTAGTCAATCTCCTGTGTTGAGGTGAACCTTGAGGACTTCGCCATCTCCTTTGTGCCATGCTAAAGAGAGAAGCCATTTTGTTTCATGATTGAATGGAGTTCTGGCTGGGATGGTAACTTCACAATATTCAGATATGATTTCTTCTATGCAGATCTTCCATTATTTCAAAGGCTCTAAATTGTCTTTAGAATTACACGTGGCTCCCAGTGTTGACCAGAGTCTTCAAGACAGTCCTGGTCACAGTGAGGGTTCTCTTGTAAAGAAAATTGTTTGTAGCTCTTCTATAGACCACCTTTACCTGTAAAGCCTGAGTCAGCTTCTCTAGTGGATAAGAACCATCATTTGCCAGTAAGTTTCAGTTTTTAAATGAACACAGTGCAGAGTTATATGAGGCAGTCTCAATTGGGAACATCATGCAAGCACCATTTTGCAGTTGGGTTGAGTTGCTACATCCCTGAGCTCTTACTGTGCTAGTGTATTACAATGTAGATAAAATAAATCTGGAGGGTAGATTGCTGGTCACCTGGGTGCTTGCTGGTCTTCTAACTGCTCTGCCCTTGGCTTGCTGTTTTTGTTTGATTGCTTGCATGTGACTGTTTCACACCTGCATTCAGGGTTCCTATCTCAACGGTACCCTACCCTTTTCTGAAATGGATGTTGGTCACTGCAAGGCACAATGATGCAGTCATTCAGACACGGTACATTAAATAACTGACAGTTAGCGGAACACGTGTACAGGGTACCTCTAGAGATATGCATACAAGTTTAAGGATTAAATTTTGTCTTCAGATTTAAGGGAGGAACAGAGTAGGCTATGCTAATAAAATGGTCCTTAAGAGCAAGGGGTATTTTAGCTAAGGTGGCAGGGGCTCTATTAAGTCCATTCAAATCAGCTTACTGCTGCTTCTCATGAAGGAAAGGTAATTCAGATCTATTCCTGCTCAACTGTTTCTCCCCCTCCACCCATTAGCCGCTATAGCGTCTGAAGTTTGCATTCTTCCATGGCAATGGATACTTTAAGATTATGCAAAGTTCTGAAATTGCTATTTCTTGGGAGGGGAAAAGGACAAGCTGATAAAAAGACTTCTTTACAAGGTTTAAGTAAATGGAAAGATACAATAAAATAGAGAGCTTCATATGCAAATCTAGAAGGGTGTCACTCTTTTGCCCAACGAACATAAACTCATTAAGAACATGCACACAACTCAGCTGCCAAGGCTGGTACATAGTCTTCTCTTAGAGCCCACTTCTTATTCCAGTCCTGTTCAGCCCTGTTGCCTTTTCATTTTTTTTAACCTGAATGGAAAGATGGGAGGGAGAGGCCCAGGTAATGAGCCTACGGGACTGCTCCCTCCTAAACAGTCAGCTCATTGCGTATCCATATTTATACAAATACCTTAAGCTTTCCGATTAAGTTTTGAGTGAAAACTAAATTTCCCAAAATTTAGCTTTCCTTCATTATAAGCAGAATTGGTTTTCATTTCTATGCCTGAGAATGGAAAAATAATTGAAATGGGGGGAATTTCATTTCTCTGCCTGCTGTGGGAAGACATTTTTCAATAATACATTGAGAATCTCTGCTGAGGTGTGTGGCTAGGGCTGGCAGAGATGCCTAGAGCTGCCAGGAGCAGGGCTGAGGTGGGAAGAAGGGGACATCTGTTTGAAAATGGTTTCAGGAGGTGTCCTGTGCTCTGGGCGACCAGAGCTGGAGGGAAGAGCTGTGTCTGCGAGGAACAGCGTGGCGAGTCTGCTAAGACCAAGCCTGATTCTGTCTTGGATGCTTAGCCAGACAACTGCTTATCAGGAGCCCTCAGATGGAAGACAGGAAATTAATGTTGGCTTGCAGGTCCATTTGTGCTGAGCTGCCCTTGGTTGCTTGGGAGAGCGCAGCACCCAGGCCTGGCTGCCCCTCTGTGCTTGTGCAGCAGCACCAGGCATTTTCTAACACAAATTTGGACCTAAAAAAGAGACTTCTTTGAGAGCATCAGCACCCTGGTCTCATCCACATGACCACTTGAGAGATAGAGAGATTAAGCCCTTTGTCCCCTTCTGTGTGAACACAGTTAAGGAACACGGCTGTTCACTTGGCTGAATATCAAGTGTCTGGAATCAGTGATTTGAAAGCACCAAGGTCCTCCCTCCAGTCTCTCCTGCAACCCTGGCTTCCAGGAGCCATGAGGTCTGGAGAACAAGACCCTAACTGTGAAACCACCCAGATTTAAGCCATAGCAATACCTTTAATTCACAGACTTATGTGCATGCTTTAGAGTGAGCACTTGGTTGGTTGGTGATTTGCTGTTGACTGGGCAAGATAAAGTAGGAGACTTGCTTAAAAATTGTATGCCTCAGTTTTCTCAAGTATAAAATGGAGACAATATGGCCTTCTTGGAGCTCCTGTAAGGTGATCTGGAAAAGAAGCGTCAATCACCCCTTTTTACTCCTCCCCTCTGACTAGCAGCAGTATATAGAGGGCAAGCACAGCGGGATAAACAGAACATTAAATGTTTATTGCTTTGGGTGTTAAATTAGACAACGCTCTGTCTGGAGCGAAAACTGAGCTACCTAATATCCCCAAAATGAAACTCACACAACCAGGATTGTAGCCTCCTGGCTCAATGCCCTTCTTGTGCCCTTCTTGAGGCCATGCGAGGACACAGGAGCACATCCATATTTCAGCATGAGGCTGCAGACCCCTTCCAATGTAACAGAGTGGGGAGATGAGTTCTAGCTATCACTGAGGAAAGTGAATCAAACAGACGTAAACAGACGTTCTTTATAGTTATAAAGTTATTTTATTGATAGTCATTCTTATCTTTACACATCTCTGAAGGAATGAATTTGTGAAGCACTTTTATTTTTTAAAGGGCAAAGATAAAAACAACAAAACCTCTTAGTCCTTGCATGTGCCTTTCATTTCCTGTTCTTTGTGCCAGGATTCATAGCATCCAGGCTTCAGGCTGCAGTCCTGGCTTTTGGTGCTCTCTGTGTCCACTGACCCAAGCCTGATAGTCAAGCAGAAAGAGAAGGTTGTTTATCCTAGAGGGAAGCATGCATTCATGTGGGGTGTGGACATCAGGGCCAAATATTCTGGGCTTTCTTATAGAGATCCAGCCTCAGAGACCATATTTATAGGCTTAGAGAAATTAAGAGAGCAACTGTGGCATTCCAGAAATAACCTTTAACCCAAAGTTAGGTTGGATGCTTAAATCTTACCTCTGCAATATAATCTGAGGCAGTTGCTCTCTCTTAGTCCATTGTCCTCATCTACAAAATGAAGACAACACCTGAAGGGCTCCTAATAGGAAGAAATGAAGTAGATGCATTGAAGATGGAAGATCTTGACAATGGCACATATTTAGATGTATATATGCTTGAATCTAAAAGGAAGGCATTCAAAAGGAACTATCCCATTACTTATTTACCCCAACACTTAGCCACCCATCCATCCCTGCTTAAGTCAAAAGGAAGTAATGCAGAGATATAAAAGTTAACTCTCGTCCAAGCTCACTTAGATAGCCACATTTATCTTTTCTGCATGATCTTATAACTTCATCTAAAAGTAACCCAAATGCCTAAATTAATACAAAAATCTTAAGAATACGTAAAACATTTGACTTATGTAATTCCTATTCCTGAAAGAGCAAATAGTGATTTACTTGTTACAAAACGTGTGGCTATCAACTCATCCAGCACATTTTCTTTTATTTTTTCTTTAGCAAACACAGACTGTTAAGAACACGAGGCCTGTTGACCAGAGTAGCAGGCTGATTGCATCTGGGCAGGCCTGAGTTAGGAGAGTGCTGGTGAGCAAGAGGGAGATGGCCAGAAGCAACAATTATCTGTCAGTGCAGACTAGTTCGGAAATAGAAAGGAGCAAAGGATAAACAAGGGAGGAGAATCTGAGTGGCTGGACCTGGGACTCTGGAGCACTCAGCAATAAATGGAGGCCAGAAGAAGAATTTGTGGCTAAAGGAGTAGATTCGTTTAAATGTCCTATGGGATAGCTGGCCATGTCTACATCTGCCTCCCCATCTCTGTCCAAATCTATACCACGGACTATAAACTCTAAACTTGGACGTATATCTGAAACTTGAGACGCATGAAAGTCTTCTGCAGAAAAGGAATAAGAAGGCTATGGAAATAAACAAAGTACTTCAAAAGCCCTGAGCCTTGCCAAAATTACCGGGGCAGAGGAGTGGGTGAAGGAACAGACTCTTAGAGAAGTTAGATGGGAGTGGTCTAACAACACTGGTGTCATGGCAGGAGGACATTCTTTAAGGTGTTCAATGTTCCAGGCATTCCAAAGGTCTGGGAAGTGATGAGGAAGAAAGAGACTTTGTCTTTGATAAATTGGGACATATCGAAGAAGACTTAGGATACTTTCCAGTGCTGGTGTGCTGGGGATTAAGGAACAGATGACCTGTATGTAAGGTACTCTGTCAAGGGGGACTTCTAAGAGAAAAATGAAGGAAAATGGATGTGGATCTTTTTCCATTTCTGCTTTCTTTACAAGAAAATCCCAGTCTAGTATCTAATAGGTAGAAGTAGGGAAGAGGTAAGCTTGCAGGTGGTTCAGTAAGGGGCATTTGCCTACTACGTGTGCGGCTCTGGGTTTACCCCCAGCACCGCCACAAGCACAATTGAGAAAAGCTAGAAATCTATAAGGAACAGAGATGAAAGGGAAGAGGGGCATGCGGCAGGGGTAGGGGTCTGCTCTTAACAGGCCCTGGGTTAGTTTGAGTGGGAAGCAGAGAGAGGAGGAAGGGTTGTACAAGGATTGCAGGGACTCAGCGGGACAGGCCCCAGAACAATGGGAAAACTCACCCAGTGAGGACTGAGCTGAGACCAGAAACCCACAGGGCTCTCACTGCCTGCTGTTTCCTGGTGTGTACACTCCTTTTATTTTATTTCTCTACCCATTCATTTGAAAGCATGTTGAGTAGCCAAGGTCAGGATGTTTTTCTCAGCGTTCTACTTTGGGATATAGAAGGCGCCACCAATCTTCTATTAATAGGTATGTGCATAATAACATTGACATATCTGGGTGAATTCTTAAATACCCTAATTGCCATTCACCAGATATTTCCTGAAACAGAGAGACTTATTTTTCTAGGCACCATGAGTTTTATACGGTAGAAACTGTTTCTCATGATCAGGGAGTCATTCCTATGTTGAATCTTCAGAAAAATTCTCCTTCAAGTCTTTGGCCGTTATTTACTCTCTGGTGATTTCTCTCCCATTTTGTTTTCAATCTTGTTGTCTCTAATAGAGGATGCGGGCAACCTGAACTTTTCATGGAGTGATGTATTCACCACACTGAGCAGTCGAAGAAGATAGAAGGCAATATCTCAGAGGGTATAGTTTAATATGACATGGTGTCCAGGAAGGGGTGATTACATCAGCTGTTATGCACACCATGCCCTCCTTCTGTTGGTGAAAAATTATTTACCGAACAACCTGTGCCAGAGCTAGGAGCATGGTGACGAGCAGATCAGCCTGCAGCTCATGTATTTTTAAGAGTCCAGCTGAGAAAGACAATATGTCCACCTTTGGGCCTTAAGTTCAAACTGTTATCTCCCTGATGGGCGCAGCATGCACAGCCATGTCATCAAAGTCCCAACAAGATGGGTAGTGATAACCTTCTCTTGGACTGTGGTTCAAAATGCAGATCTATGAGGTGGGGATAGCCCACGCTGAAGCCCTAAGCACACGGATGAGGAAAATGGGTTCAATACTGCCAAGGAGGACACCAGTATCCTGTCATGTCAACAATGATAGTTCTTCCACCTGATTCCCACCCCACCACACAACCATTTGCCTACTCTGTAAAACCAAAGTCTGGACATTTCAGTTACAACATAAACCAGGTTATGTAAGGAGTATGTGCATTTTGAGGAAGCGATACTTCCCATGTGAGTACAATCCTAGGAAGCCTTTGAAAGTCGGTGGTATTTACGGATCAGTTACCAGCATTCAGTCCCCTGATGGGACAGGTCAGGATGCACAACTCACAAGCCAGGATGCAGTGCAATTGCATGGCTAACTATGGACTAACTCAAACTGGCTCTTAAGGCCTCTAAAATCACAGCCATCACGTGAGCTAAGGTGAAGAGACCCAGGTTTGCTATGAGTAAATATAAATATCCAGAGGCAGATTAATAAAAACATGGACAGGGAGTGCCAATGGGGCAAGTCTGTCCCCTCATCTTTTATATCAACTGAGATAGAAAAATCCAAGAAAAAAAAATAAAAGAAAAGAAGGTTTGAGTGGAAACTAACTCCTTTTGTTTGCTGTGCTTCTTATCAAGATGTTAGAGTAAATCCTCCTAGTCAAGAGAACTGATTCTCAGGCCTGGGTTATTTCAATCTCTTTGGCTAGGGTAACTACCCCTGGAAGGTGGGCTCACCTGGGTTATTTCAGTCTCTTTGTCTTGGGTAACTATCCATGAAAGGTGGGCTCACCAAGGTTATTGCAATCTCTTTGGCTAGGGTACTACCTATGGAAGATGTGCTCACATGGGCTATTTCAATATGTTTGACTAAGGTGCTACCCCTGGAGGGTGGACTCACCTGGGTTATTACAATCTCTTTGGCTAGGGTACTACCCCTGGAAGGTGGGCTCACCTGGGTTATTACAATCTTTTTGGCTAGGATATTACCCCTAGAAGGTGGGCTTACCTGGTTTATTTCAATCTCTTTGACTAAGGAACTGCCCCTGGAAAGTGGGCTCAGCTGGGCTATTTCAATCTCTTTGGCTCTAGGAAGCTGCTGAGGTTTACAGCTTGACTACTCAGTGGTTTTTCTTTGAAGCTTGAATAAAATTAACAAAATTACCTCATTTGATCCCATTTGTAAATTCTTCTATTAATGAGACTAATAACTCCAAAGGGACCTGATTTCCCCAGAGCGATAGCCATTCCCAACCCTTGACTAATGCTTTTTAAAAGCTTTATGACTCACTGTTACCTAAACACTGCACTCTACTGTTAGTTTAAGCACTGGGCTTAAAACAAGTCTTCATTGATGGTAGACTTTTTAAATTACATGTGTTTGTCTGGGAATGGGGTAGTTACATGTGTAAAAGTCAGAGGGTAATCTCCATGAGTCAGTTCATTGTCCTTCCATCCATGGTTCCTGGAGCTTGAACTCAGGTCATTAGACTTGAAGGCAAGAACCTTAACCCACTGAGCCATATCACTGGCCCTTTTTTAAAAAATATATGTATTTATTTATTTATTTATTTGCTTGCTTGCTTGCTTACTTTTGTGTGGCAATGGGTATATGTGTATGCAGGCGCCACAACGTTCATGCGGAGGTCTGGCCACTGCGGGAGTTGGTTCTCTCCTGTCAGGCTTGGTTGTAGACAACTTTACCCACTCAATCATTACAGAGGTCTAGATTTATGGTTTTATTTTTGTGACAGGGTCCTCCTCTGTCACTCAGAGTGGCCTAGAACTCCTGAGTGTCAGGATTAAAAGTCTCCTCTGCCACACCAAGCAAAATAATGGAGTTTATAGTGTAACAATTCTGGAGAAAAATCAAGCATGACCAGAGCTGGGCATCTCTGAACCATCCAGTGAGGACATTTCTTTCTTCTTCCCTCTCCAGGTATTTTGTTGTTTTATAGTGCTTGGTACTGAGGCACAGTCTCGTAGGTGATGCACGGGAGCTCTATAAGGGAGCCACATCCCCAGCTCTTAAGGTTTCACAGAAAACCCAAGGCATTCCTTAGCCAGCAGGTGCAGTCTGCCAGGACTCTAGAGCCCAATGAGCTGACAGTCAGAGGTGTCAGGGGATAACCCACATACCTTTTAGAAAGGGATACATTTGGATGCATAACAAGTGATGAGTCATGAACACATGAATGAAGGATTCTTGGGACTCCCACCAGTCAGGGCTTTGTCTGTGCAGACGATAGATGTGGGTAAAGAAAGGTGTGCTTTATTTAGTGCTAAACACAGATGCAAGTACAGCAGTAGATAAAATGGAGTCATGCAGATGTGGATACACTTTTGCCATATTTCACATATTTGAGCACTGCATTACAATAGCTAAAATCACATTAACGCTTCCCAATGTTTGCTTCTGAGTTCAAAGCATCAGTGATTCAACGTGAACATCTGCAAGGCTTACCCACAGCCTTGAAACTGCTTGCACTTAAGAGGCTTTCTCTCACGGAAGGAGCCTGCAGGTGCTGACGGAGATTATCTAGCAGTGACGCCATTACTCCTAAAACCAGCCATGTTTCAAACGCCGTGAGGGCTCCAGGGAGTTTGGTGGTTCCCTTTCAAGGAAGGATGGCTCACCATTCAGAAGTGGTTACACCACACCTCTTAGAGTTTCTGACTTAAGAATCACAATGGCCAACTCTTCAAAGTCCTTACTGACTAAGTGTGAAAGCAAAAGTTTCAATGAAAACAGGAACTCCAGTCTCTTGAACTCAGACTCCATAAGAGAATGAACATAAGAGACTTGTAGTCTAACCATGTGGATCTTTCACTGGAGGCTTCATGAGACAGTGGGAACTTGGCAGGTGGGGGCTAAATGGGAATTGGTGTATAGGAGCTGACACCACAGCCTCTTCTTACTCTTCAGAATTCACACTTGCAAATGCTGGCTGTGTTTGTCACCTTCAGTGCTCAGGGGACCCCCTCCCCTCTTTCCATCTTGCTCTTTTGATGCCTTTGACTCCTGCCCATCACTCATTGGTACAACTGAGGATGGTGCTGGTTTGTATCTACTTTTTTTTATGCTGGGTGGAATGAGAGCAATCAGATGGCTGTGTGCCACCAGAAGCTTTGATTCTTCAGTGCAGGACATGCTCCCTTGTAGTGGGTTATGTCTGCTTCTTCCCTGCCAGCTTTCTTGAAACCCCTGGAGCCTTCTGAGATTAAACATGGAGCTCTTGGGTAATCTAAGGCCAGCAGGAAGTTTTTCTCTCTCTCTGCAGTAGGCCCAGTGTTCTAGACTGTCATCTCATTAAGAGCAAAGGGACATTTTGCTTCACAGGCAGACCCTTAATTTTCCAAAGAGTAGGAATGATAACATTTCTTCATTCCCTACTGATACCTTCTTTTCTAGAAATGTGGCTTCTCTGGGTCCCCAGCCTTCCTTTTGTGCTTGGAGACTTTGTCAAATGGTTTTTCCCAAAAGCAAAGGTCTTTAACACTGAAGCTAAGGGAGAGAACACATTTGTGAGTGTTTGTGAGTTTAGCAACAGAAAAAGGCTGTGTTGTAACTATGAGATAGTTGTGCTCAGGCCTGGCCCAGCAGCTACCCTGGGCCTCCTCTTCCATCCCCTTACCTCCCTTTCTTGAAACTCAAATTCCAACTAGAGCATCACTGTCCAGGCCTGACAGAGAGAGAATCACTGTGCCCTCATGTGACCACAGGAGACAGGCAGGCCTGAAATGTAATTTCTGGGGAAGGAATACTGCTTCATAGTCGACACCTGTGTATTAAATCTCTGCCTTGATGTATGTGCTCCATAATAGAATGTTTTGTGGATCTCATTGTCACGTATTTTATTTAGTCAATAACCTTGTACTACACTGTCTGGTAGTAACTGCAATTTGCACGGTGTTCTGGGCTGTGAGATTTTGTGTGTGTGTGTGTGTGTGTGTGTGTGTTTGTGTGTGTATTCTATGAACAAAAGACATTCATCTCTCACTTCTTTTTTCAGCTCCAATGTCCTACAACTGCTTTAAAAAGCCCTCTTTAACTCACAACTTGTTAATACTCCCTATCATGATAAGCATTATAAGAGTCAAGCAATACAAGTCTCCTGTAAGAGGCTATGTGGCCTGAGGCTCTTGGCCAAAGGTGGTGACTGTAGATGAAGGATCTTCTCTCTGCTCAGGAACTGCTCTTGTCTCACAGAGCTTCTGCCCTAAGACTTTGCAATACTATGGATAGGTGAAGCAGATGTGTACCCCAAAGATATTGCCTTTAAATTCCTCCACTCTATCTGTAGTTTTACCTACCTGGCATCAACTATAGTCTAAAATAATATATGGAAATTCCAGAAATAAAGGTATTCATATCTTAAAATTTCAAGTAGTTCTGAGCAGCATGTTGAAATCTTGTGCCTTCTTTGTCTTGTCCTGCCATGAATGTGAGGCATTCATCCTCTTCTACCTCTCACCAGTCCTGAGATCACCATCTACATTATAAGGCAGACTAGTGGGTACCACAGTGCATGCATTAAAATAGCATTTATTTAATAGTACCCCCAAGTTCCAATACTGGGAACTCAGATGTGCCACAGGTAAACCATAAATTACTTCTTTTAAGAGATAAGAGAGCGAGAGGAGAAAAAACACACACAACCTTCATTACTTTTATGTAGTATATTGCTAGAATTATTTGATTTTAGGTTGTTAATCTCTTTCTGCGACTTATGAGTTTTATTGTAACTGAGTAGAAGCTGAGGAAACATAGTAAACAAAGTGTTTGGTAACACCCGCAGTTCCAGTCAGTCACTCTCTGTGGCTCTTGGGACTCATTTCCTATGGGTAAGGGTGCTTAGTTTGTAACTGGGTGTTAGGCGCTGAGCAGTTAAGATGTAAGGACTGCGGACTTAGATCATCATAACCCTTACACTAAGCATAGTGGCTTTCTAGGACGATTAGCACATGTTTAAGTTCAGCGCCCTTTATGCACATTCCTGCATATACAGTTCGGGTGCCTCTTCCATAAGGATAGGACTTTCTGGTGCACATCCACAGACTGGATAAGAGTATCAGCTCTCCCAGGGAGCTCCAAAGCTTTGGTTTCTTCTTTGCTACATGGGGCCAAAATTATGTACTTCTGATAGAGTTGGCGTGTTCAGGGAGTCAAGAAATTGCGCAGTGCCCCACAGAGAGTAAACTTATCAAATGGGAGCTAAGTGGTATCATTATTGATGGCTATGATGACATCTACACTTCTTGCCATTTAATTCTACTAAAATTTTGATCCTTAATATTTGTTCAGCTGCTTTTGTTGTTTTGAGATAGGGTTTTGCTGTGCATCTTAGTCTGGTCTTGAACTGGCAGCATTTCTTGTATTTCTGGAGTACTGGGATTACAGGTATGTGCTTTCGTGCCCAGCTTATTCCTCAATATGTTTAAATCCCATTGTCCTTCACGTTTTCAGTTTATATCCAGGCAATGTCAGCAACCTTGGGTAAAGGTACACACTGTGGTCTAGGTTGCAGTTTGATGGTAGTCATTACCAGATATTTACGAGGTCATGGATTTAATCCCTGGCAACCCATATCATATCATACATGCTCTCCATGTTGAAAGAACTGAAGAGAATGATTTGCACATATCTGAAATTTTTGCAAATGATCTGAGGCTGATCATTGACAGGTCATGTTGTGCCGGGTTAAAAGATGTGGGACTGCATTTGTTATCCCTTCCTGATGTCTATGAAAGTATTTTGTAACAGGCATTGCCATCCTATTGTTTTATAGATAGAAATGTATGCGGAACTATATATGACTCATTTTAAGTCATACATTCAGTAATGGTGAATTGGGGCATTCTAACCACAAAGGTCGATCTCTTCCTACTGTTAGGTCAGTGCCTATCTTTCCTTATCAGCCTCAGGCAAATTCCAAATGTTGTATCTACTTCAAGAGCATTTTAGGATTTTATACACAGATATTAACTAGAATAGCAGATTTGATTTCAGTCACGTCTTCCCTTCAGCTACTATTTCTGCCGTCATTTTGAGTCTTTTATGCCTCCTTTTTATGTCTGATGTTATTCCTGGGGAGGCATAAACAAAAATCTACTCATCCTAGATATTGGACCTACACCAGATTGAGGTAAGGATACCACCTACATTCTGCTTGCTGAAGTACTGAGCTCTATTGGAGGTAAAGGAGCATAAGGGAGGGGTTACCTACAGCAGCAGGAATGACTCAAAGACAGTTGTACCACCAAAGTCCACCCTAGCCTGGGGACAGCTTGTGAGAGCTAGAAACTTGGAGTTCACTGCACAGCCTGCATGCGGCTCAAAGAATTAAAAGCTGTCTCAGACGGCTTCGTTGATTTCTGCTTCTTTTAGGTGCTTCAACTGATCTCTGTTTTTACGGCAATTCAGCTGGTCTTTACTTCTTCCAGTCGCTTGACTAGTCTAAGCCTTTCCTAGACAGCTCAGCTTGTCTGAAAAATCTCCCTCTGAACAGTTCTTATAACTTATGTGTGCTTAGGGAGGGAGGAGCCTATTGAATCTCATCAGTTTCAGGGGCTTCCTGAAGTCTTTGGATTGTTTGCTTCCTGTGTCTAAGGATCTTCCCTCCAGTATGGGATGTTTCACCTCCCATAGAACATCCTGTTGCCTCAGCTCCTTTTAAATCTTCTGCATTTTGTGGCGCTCCTCCCCTCCACTTGCCCAGGATGGAAGGTTTTAATCTCAGAGCAAATGGCACCCTTGGAAAGTTGGTAACCTGGTAGTGACTACAGTAGGTGACTCATAATGTTCATTATATAATCTCATGCCTATGCACCCCACTGGCCTTGGGTTGGGTCATACTGGTGACAAATAAATTAGGAGTAACAGGAACCACTTATTTGGAGGGAAATTTTCTTTCCCTTTCCTGCTGCCTGAGACTCTCTGAGTTAGTGTTGAAATGTAAAAGATTAAAATGAGCTGTTTGCAATGTGTTAAATATTTCAGTCATAGGAACTCCATGTTGGATTAAAGAAGAAATCATTCTGGGACTGAACACATGGGAAAGAATGAGCAGGTACCAGCACATCTATTTTAAATGAAAGGTAAAACTGTATCTCTGTAGTTAGTGTCTCTCTCCTCAAGCTCTCCCCAGTGTGCCCTCAGCAATCAAAGAAATCCAGAGTTTTGGGCCTGCAGGACACTAGAGAGATCATTTGTACATCCTTCTCATTTTCTAGATGAGCAGAAGAAGTTCTTTTCTGTTCCACAACTGTGTAATATTTTTCAGCTCCCTCTTGGTGTGATTCCCCATCTAGCTAACACGGATGGAATGAGCCACACGGAGAAAACATTGAGAGCAGTGCTGTGAAGCTTCCATTCCACAGGCGGCCAATGGGGAAAGTACCTTCGCTCTCTGACGTTTTCATCAATAAGTCAATCAATTGATCAGCCGAGTAAAAATTACCTAAATGAACCACAAATTTAAACAACAAATCTATTCTTCCTGTCTTGGCTGCCATTCTTACTTCCCTCTGCAGGCAAACAGAGAGATGAGAACTGGCTGAGTGGTCTCCATGAAGAAGTTCCCAGGATCAACTCCTCTGCCCTGCACTCTGTTAGATTTAAGGGATACCGCATAGCTATGATAAGATAAGAAAACCTGAAGTCACACCTCCTGGAGCTGTTCTCCTTCAGCCCTGTCAGCATCACAAGCTCCTTTCCATGAAGGGATGCTGAGCTTTCCTCAGACTCTGTGCAACACTTTCCCCTTTGGCAAATGCCAGAATGTTCTTGTTTTTAAGGAAAAGTGCCTTATCAACAGTGTTACTCTAGCTGGGGGATGGCCTGGTTAACTATATCTTTTAATTCTGGTGTGGAAACCAAGCATTCTGTACTACATGGTCTTAGTCATGAATGATAGCTTTTTTTTCTGCCACTCCCTGAAATAGGTAGAAAGTGACCGTAAGAGTAATCCAGTGGTGATCACTGTGCTTTCTAGATAGAGGTTGACTATATACAGGCTAGAGGACTTTAGGAGGAGGGGACCTTAATTGAGAAACTACAACACTAGCATGTGAGTAGACCCAGGTCACTGTGGGTGTTGCTGCCTGGGTGGTCCTGGGTGTTAAGAAAGCAGGCAAAGCAAGTCATGTGTAGCAAGTAAGTAAGCAGTGCTCCCTCGTGGTTTTTACTTCAATTTTTGCTTCCTTGTCCCTCCTGCCTTGAGTTCCTAGGACATGCTTTGGTGGCCTGTGATGTAGGAACTATAAGCATATTAGTGGTGGCATTACAAGGTAGATAGTTCATCTTCCTGTGCCAGAAAGCTCTCTGCTGCTCCGAGGTTCTTCCAAGACAGTTCCTCTTCTTTGCTGGGGTTCACATGCAATTGTTTTCCATAGAACACAATTATTTTTAAGGCACCCAAAGATTCCGGGTCTGGGATGTGATCAGCTTAGTTACTCCATGTTTTGTGTAGTTATTGCAAATACCATGTACATGAGCAAGACAGAGTCTTTGCGAGTAAGGAACCCAGAACTCATTGCTGGGTGTAAAGGTCACATAGGAACCTATAAATGGTACTGCCTCGGTGAAGAAGAAGGCATCACACTGGGCTACCTGCCTTCCGGACCACACACTGCAGAGGTACCTTCTAAACTTGTGCAAAGGCACAGGCATAGCTGGTTCTACTGGATACTAGCCCTTACACCCAGCATTTTCCGCTATGAAATATGAAAATGATGAAGTAGAACCTGCCTTTGGAGAAAGGCCTGTGTTACCTAGCAGTTTCATTTTATTCCATGTCATGGGAGAGATTATCTACTCCTATCACCATCATAGCTCTTCTATCTTTATTCATACTGAGTTATTACATTCTAAATCTGCAAATGCTCCTTTATCCAATGATGAATTTAGCTTGCTCAATATTAATCATAGTTTTGGAAACAGAGTCTCTAATATATGCGTTACCTAAAATTGTTAATCTATGGTTCTGCACTTTTTCCTGTCAATCTATAATTAAATCATATGAAAACACACTGATTTTACAGAATTATAATAAAGGTGTATTCTGATATCTCTGATGACTGTGGCTCCCTAGCATTCATTATTTAATTGCTAGACATTTTACTATCAGCTCACATGGTGTTATCTAAATTAATTGTGAACTTTAATATATGTGGATCTAAAAGGAAATCAGCTTGCTCCTTAAAGGAGACACGGAAACCTGAATAGACCAAATTTTATGTTAACAACCTAATATCCTCTGTAGTTATGAGCAAAATCTGAATGTTTAGGAAGATGTACTTTTCAGCTGCTTCTAAAGGCCCCTGAATTATGACAGCCTTCTATCAGGTGATGAAATGAGAAGGATTTTATTCAATTGTCTCGTGATTGTACTTCTAAATTAATTTCAAGGTGGTTGAGTAAGAGGCTTTAGAAAAAAATACCCTCAACTATAGTATGACCATCCAGGGCTCTGTGTTCTGGGCCTAAATGGCTACTGGGAACCCTTTCTAGGGCCTGGGGGAAATGCAATCAAGGAAAGAAATGTCATGGCTGTTATTGACACATTGATGTTCAAGGAGGCTCAGGTCATCCAGAAACTATTGGATTGATGAGAGAGGGCAACGAGATGAAAATCCAAACCCTTCCACCATGGTCGGAACAGAACAATTGTTTGGTAAAATGTCACAATAATTAGCACAACAAATAAATGGTAACCACTCATTTTTCTGAGTGCCTCTTACCCTGTAGGCACAAAGCTAGGAACGTTCAATTCATAGATCATTTTGTCCTCACATTCAGGATCCAAAGAGGGTTGGCTTGTCTCCCTGTAAATGAGAAAACTTGATCTAGACAGAATTACCAATGTGATCAGGAGTGCACAGCCAGAAAGAGGTGTGATGTGGAATAATATTTTATTTTTTGAATTGGTTTATATCATCTGTATACAACAATGTGTTTCAGCATAACATTTTTCCATGCATGTAATATACTTTGATTCTGTTCATCCCCTCTCACCCTCTCTTATCCCTCCTCCTGCTGACCCCTTTCATTTCTCAGTATCTGGTCTAGCTTCATGTCTTTTTTCTTCATAATCTAGATTTATGGGATCATTGATAACAATTACTGAGGCTCAAGTGTATATTATAACATTAAAATATATACCTCTGTAGCAAAACTTGGAGTGGATCTCAGAATGACTGAAAGTGGTCCAAATCATACCGCTAGCAAATTGCAGAGCTGGGATTGGTGCCAAGGTCATTTTAATCCCCAAACGCGTGCTCTTTCTAACATATCACATTCTACTGCCTACAAAGTCCTTTCTGTTATAACAAACAGTCTCCCTAGGGAAACAATCAACTATTTATCTGCCTAAGGTACTCAATCATAGTTCTCTCTTCCCAATAGACAACACAGTAGATGTGTCTGAAAGACATATATTTATTCAAAAATTGGCATTCAAATCTCTAAGACAGAATTTAAAAGCAGGCTTCCATTTAGACATTTTGCCTGCCTGAAAGCCTTAGGAAACTTTCTAGCACAAAAGCATCTACTGGATAGGAGTCTTCTCTAAAGCACTAACATGTGGTAGCATTAACCACAGTGTCCTGGTGTGAGATGGTAAAGCTCACTAGCTTTCCTTAGACTAATGCATCCCCATTCTGCTGAATATTCATTCAGATGGGCTTACCCCCTAGGTTGAAAGCTTCCAATGGCAAGAAATGTTCCAGCCAGTCAACTGACACATTATTCTTGATATCCTAATAGGTGTCAAACAAGGTTCTATGTCCTGGACTCGGCGATGGCTCCCACATGGTGTGGTAGGAACTGGGATGAGATGAAAGATTGCAATCTGGGATGACATCTAATCCAGCTTTAGAGATGCGGGAAGGTTCTAGAGCAAACAGTTAAGAAAGTGCAAACAGGTGTGTGGGTAAAACATGAAAGATTGGGGATCATGGTGTCTGGTGAAGGCTCAAGGAAGAACGGGGGTGCTCAGAGAATAGACATTTCAGGTGTGCTTTAATTGAGACAGCAGGGATGGGGTAGGAGGGAGGAAAAGAAAATATGGGAAGCTACCTTATTACTATCCCCAGCTTCTGGGTCTTTAATAGGTTCATTATCGCTTTGGTTCTCTAACAAAGCAGCTTTGTTTGTAAAGGCTTGGGATTGGTTACTCCAACCTGGGAACTGATGTGCGCTTCATTGGAGTCTTTTCCAGGGCTGCTCTCTAATTGCTGTTTTGATCCTTGTCCGGTTTGCTCATTTTGTTCCACTCCCTCCCCCTTTGCAAATGGAGGCCTATTAATACTTTATTCACAGTGAAACTGCTGGGCCTAATTATCTGGAGCCTGCAAAGACATCTGAGAAGCCTGGCTGAGAGATGCACTGTAAGGCCTCACAGCTTCCCAGAGGCCCTGATTGCCTCCTGCACATCTCTCTCCTTCTGTCTGTGTGGGGCTACAGCAGCAGTCTATTTTCCTAGTCTGCTGCTCCTCATCGTCTGGCGACTGGAAGGAAAGCTGGCAGTGTCTCTGGTACTCAGCCTGATACCTTCAACCATATCTCCGTCCACTAGGGACGGAGTACTTAGCCAGCCCTGCTGTGATGGGGCCTCAGTCCTATGTTTGACTCTTGTCTGAGAACTGAAACTACTTCCCTACTCCATGCTCCCTGTCTTGTTTTCAGAACAATCAATTCCTGCTTCCTCTTGCTCTCTGGGCATTACACTCTTCAACGCTTCTCAGAAATAGTTAATGGTCACTCCCTTTCCCTACCTGTTTTCAGAGGAACAAATACTAGTAAACATTTAGCCTTTCTGCTTGCATCTGCAGAAAACAGAATGTAGAATTATTCAAACTACAGAGTGCTGATCGAACTTTTCAGGGGACCTTTCAGTTGGCCCGCAAGGAGGGATCAACCCATGTAAAAACAAGAACCCAGAATGCTGGTTAGATGGGGCTGAGACAGCCCCTGCTTGCCTCTGGAGCAGATCATGGAATTCTCTGCCTCCCTCATTGCAGAAAGTCGTCTTGAGTCACGTCATTCAATGTCACTATTCCTCCACACAAGATGCCCTTTCTAGCTGGTAGATGGCAAAAGCTGAAATAACTTCCAGCCCCAGGTCTCCTGAGGACCTTTTCCAGGGTCCCAAACACTTTTTATAACATGAGGGCCTGCTTGTTGGGGTTTTTGTCCTGCCCTGTTCTCACAGCCGGTAAGTCCCAAAGAAATCACACAGAAGTTACATTAGTTATAAACTGATTGGCCCATTAGCTCACACTTCTTGTTAACTCTTATAATTTACATTAGCCCATTATTCTAGTATATGTTAGCCATGTGGCTCAGTACCTTTTTCAGCGGGGTAGGTCACATCTTGCTTCTTCAGTGTCTGGACAGGACTGGGGAGGAATGGTCTTCCTCCTTCCCAGAATTCTCCTGTTCTCATTGACCCGCCTCTACTTCCTGTCTGGTTGTCCCACCTATACTTCCTGCCTGGCTACTGGCCAATCAGCGTTTATGTAAAACATAATTGACAGAATATAGAATTGTCCCACAACAACTTTTCTTCTGAAAAATGCTAAATGTGTTTTTTCAAAATTTTATTACATTATATATGTCATATGCTGTGATCATATTCTGTCTCCATTATCCTATCCTCTTATCCTTACCCCAACTCATCTTTCGCAAGTTGCCCTTCTATTTCCATGTCTTTTTATTTGTTTGGGGCCCCCTGCATTTATTTTAGTTGGCTGTGTGACCATGAGTGGAGGCTTATTTACTCGACCAGAAAAAGTTATCAGTGGCTACCACTGAGGAAGGTGACTTCACCTCCCACAGGAACCATTAACTGCCTGTTGATCCTCATAGAGGTTTGAGATTGTATGAGCCCATTGCCCTTCCATGATGGGATTTTGATGGGCTCAGTCTTTTACAGGTCTTATGTGGATAGTCACTGCTGCTGTGAGTACATGGGTATAGTCCAGAAGACAGCTTTTGTTTCCCTTCCCATTCTCTATTTAAAGTCTTTTTTGCCTCACTCATGCATAATCTTCTGGGAACCTTAGAATGGGTGATAAAAATGTCAAGTTTAAGGCTGAGTATTCAGCATTCTATTATACTCAGCACTTTCACTAGATTAAGAGTTTCTGCCCTAACTATTGCCCAATTCAAGACCAAGGTTGAGATTCCCCCACTAATCTTCCATTATTAATATAAGTAATTAGAAAGAACTTTGACATCATGTCCATACACCAAAAGTGTAATAAGAGATTCTCCTTTAGGGCCTGTGTTTTGGCAAGGTTTACAGTACCAGGTATTAATTCTCCCTGGGCTTAAAATCCTATCATAAATAGGTTGGCTACCCAATAACAGTCATGCCACTATTGCATTTGTGGGCATATCTCACCTGGAAGGCTGTTATTGCAACTTACAGGGCTCACAGCCAGGTAAGACTGTAGATAACCTTCTTACCTGCTCCTGTGCAGTATGAACAACACTTTCCAACACTGTGAAAGCTAGTTAGCAGGGAAGAAACTTCCAACTTAGTTTTAGCTTGATCTCCTGATATCAAACAACCAAATATGTAGTTTCTTCAGCAATAGGGTCTTATCATCTAGTTCTTATGAGCAACCTGTTTTTGGGGGGGTACTCTGATCTCCCTCTTACTAACTCATAAGGCAATATCTCACCTCCAGCACAGTTTAATGACCTTTGGCTTCTGAAGGCAGCACTATCCACTCATGCAGGGTACCTCACTAAAAACTCTTTCAACTCTATTTTTAATCCACTTAACAAACAGTAGGACTTTTATGATTTTTCAGTCTTTGTAAACCCTCTCTCTTACCTCCTCATTTTCCTCAGCAAGTACTGGCGAGAAGGTTATGAAAGAGGAAAACTTACTGCTGGTGAGAGAACAATTCTGTTGTTCACTCTACAGCCACTACTGAAATAAGTGTGAAGGGTTCTAAAAAGAAAAAAAATGTAATCATAATATGACCTGAACTGATGGAAATATTGTAATGAGTGAGATAACCTGGGCCCAGAAAGACAAAGGTCATATATTCTCTCTCACATGTGGATCTTAACATTGAATTTTTAGATTTCAGTGTTTTAAGTTGAAGTTCCTTCTAGAGGCCAACAAATTAGAAAGGGGTCTTGAGGTGGGTGTGAAGGAGGGATAAAAGGGCCCCAGGCATTTGAAAACCCCTGATCTTGATATCACTCCCATGGAAGAGAAGGTGGTTAAAAATCAGAAAGGCGGTTAAATTCTAACACAGAATTAAATTAAAAGGCATATTGCAGGCAGCAAATGGTAGAATCCTAGCCACTTAAGGCACTTAGTTTACTGAGTGTTCTATACACTATTTATAATTAATTATGACACATTGATGACAGTTATATAGCAGTGCACATTTTCTAAAAACGATTATGTGCATTTTCTATTGATTTGGAAAAAGCTCTGTGAATAAGGTAAAAAAGGTATTATTATCATCTTGATTTTGAAGTCGAGGCATGTGATACTGTACTTGTTTCTAAGAGTTCTGCCACAGAAATCATAGAATCTTTTACTTTTTTGTTAACTCTTGAGTTTTTGTCACCAAGCATGCCTAGAAAGCAGGTTATGCTGTTGGATCACAGGACAGCATTGGCTAAAATAGACAAGGACCACGACAAGGATGCACATACCAGGGGCCATGTGCCCATGTTAGAAGGAAACGTTCAGATTTGTCTCATTTACAGGACTGCAGATCCTGCTGACAGTTCCCTCAGAGAATTCAGAAGGAAAGGCTCTGATTACATTTGTCAGCTCCATCAAGTCCGGAAGATGAATACACGCTCTTTTTCTGGAAACGATAATATCCTGTCCGGCTTGTAATCATGTGCAATATGGTATTTCCATCTCTTGGACAAAGTTAGGTCTTCTTAGCATGAAGGCTTATTGTAGTGACTCTTCACCTGAGGAATTCGCGTGCCTTGGTCTTTATCTTTGTTCTCATTCTTCTGACTTTTCTGACTCCCCACGTCCCCATTTCCCCAGAGGCAGGTTTTTCTTTCTCAGCACCACTACATGAATCTTGAGTGGGAAAGGAAAGGGCAAAACAGTGCCTCTTGGCTCTTCGATGTTGAGGGCCATGTGCACTCGAGGGAGCAGTCTGGGATGGGCATTGTCACCTAATTCTTTCAGGTAGAACCTTACAGAATCTTCTGAAGGGATTCTAAATCCACTGTGAAAATCGCTGAGTCTGAAATGTGTCGAAGATCCTGTATCAGCAAGAAGAAAAGGGAAAAGTGTAGTGTTGTGGTTTCTGGTTGCCATTTTCTCTTCTTGGAAACATCTCTCCTCTGGACCTCAGCAAGTCTGAAAGCCACAGTTCACCCTTGGCTGGCTGTCCATGAGTGAAGGGAGGCTGACGTGAGATTTAGATAAACCCTCCTGATGGATTCTTCACAAGACAGAGACAGGAGACAAGCCACAACATTCTCAATTATTTGAATACTTGTTGCTTCATATAAATTTCTTAATTTAGTCTTGCAAACCACTATCAATTAGACAATATTATCTCTTATCACCCACATTTTAAAGAGGAAGAAAATGAGAGCTCAAAGAAATTACATAATTTGTGGAGTTACATAAGTGTATATTTTGCACCCAACATCTGCTTATGCATTTTTGATGTCAACTTCTGTGCATCTCTTCTACACTCCTCAGGCCAGGTACTATTTGGGAGTCACATTAAATGGGACACCTCTCTACTATTTCCAGAAGTCTGGTGCTTTCTTCTACAATTTTTCTCTGGATGTTTGTTTCCTAGATGCTATTTATCCCTCTGATTGGTACCCAAGGCCTCTTACAGGCTAGGACCAAACCCTCAGTCTATGAACTAAATGGCTCCAGCTAGCCAGATTCCTGAAGCGGGCTTTCAGTGATGCTGACCAGAGAGTGGCCATGTCAAGGCATGCTCTGCCTCTAGACTTCATTTTATTTTGCTTATGTATTTCTCCTTTCCTTCTTACTCTGTTTCGGATCCTGAAGTGAGGCACCCAGGAAGAAGTAACAGCGTTCCTAGGTAAAGGCATTCAGGAAAGCCTAGGATCACAATTCCAGAAGTGGTTTAAGCCATTGAAATCTGGGTTGAAGCCACCAGCTCCACATTTGACCCTGCACTTATTTTCAGTATCCTACATCCAGTACAGTCTGTCACCAACATAAGCAGTTCTTTCTCCAGACTCTGCACCCAAGTTTTCTGACCTTTATGATCCCAGCATCCTGGCTAAGTCACTTCTGTTGGACTCCTGAGGTGCCTTTGCCCATACCCAGATCCATGTGACTTGACTTGTAGAAGGCACCAGAGAAAGAGTTCTCCCTACTAGTTAGGCCAGAAGCCAACATCTCCGGCATGACATCCAGGGCGCTGCTTCACTGAAGGCCCATCATCTTTGCCTTTCCAGCTTGACTTTTTAACCTCTTTCTCATCCTCTGCTGTCTGCAGCTCTCTGGCTTTCCCATCTTGGAACCTACTAAAGATGCCTTCACTTCTGGGCCTTTGCAAAGGCTGTTTACTCCCCCTGGAACAATGTGTCACTCCTGCCCTAACTCTCTGTCTTTATTTATAAACACAGAGTTCTTACTCCACTTCTTCCTTCAGCAACACTCAAGTGTTCAGGGCTGTTTTCTATTTACTTATTGCCCATCCTATAATTATGAAATAAGGCATGTGGAGAGAGGTGTGTGTTAGATGACACACTGTGAGCTGCATCTCTGAACAAAGAGTGCACAGTAAATAGTCATTAAAGGAAGAGCTGTGGAGAACTCCGTCTCTCAACATAAAGAGTTGATTGATGGCCTCTTCATATCATTTCATCCCTAGCCTGTCCTTATATTTTGATTTTCTTTCAGGCAAGATAAGTTTTATTTAATAATTAATATTCTACACGTTTGTTCTAAATCTCATGTTTTTAATATTAGACTTCCATCCTTTTCTTTACTCTCTTCTTCATCAGAGGTTGAGGGAATTCACTCGTTCTTAGAAAACTGATTGAGGCTCTTGGGTGTAGATGGGAGGGCATAGGGCTGTCATCACATTAAGTGTTCTTAGTGCTCAGATTTCAAAAACATCTTACTCTGAATGGCAGAGTTTTAGAAAATTTAATGCAGTTTGAGTCCAGGCTCAGCACTCACATACTATATGGCTTTCAGCACATCACGGAACATCTCTGTTTGGGAAGCAGTTGATGATGACCTTGGAGCTAATTAGAAGCTAATGATGACCTTGTGAGTTTGAACTGAGAAGAAATTTTGTTAGTACTTCAAAGTAATTAAAAGGCAGATCGCGCGGAAATTTCTTGTTTTGAAACAAAAACCCAGGAATGGAACAAGGCAATTCTTTTCTATGAAACAGGCACACAAATAGACATTGTGAGTCATGAGTGTTCAGTTTTCCTGTCTGTTAACAGGGGGATGCTGGAGTAATTTCTCACTGTGATTTTTATCCATTCAAGGACTGAGATGAGGATGTCTTATAGCCAGGAAGACAGACTTTGTGTTTCTGATTTAATTTGATTTTCAGTTTACTTCTGCTCAGGCATTGGGGTTTCAAATGGATTATCCAGATTTCAATTCTGAAGTCTGCCAGGCCCTTATGTTTTCCTGCTGTTTTTCCTGGAGGGGGGTGGATGCTTCCTAAGTACTCAAAGGAGCCCTCCAGAGCCTGCTGGGTGACCTTGAGCAGATGAGGTGGGTTGGGCCCCTTGGGATGTTACAGTCCTGCCAGTGCGAAAGAAGTATGCTCAGCACCCCATTTCCAACCTTATGGGTGTAATTGGGTAGCCCAAGGGAAACAATGGAACATGTGCCTCAGGATGACTCACAGAAGACTTGGCCGAAAGTCCCCAGTGACCAGCCCAGAGAGTACCCTGAATGTGACTATCACCCCTAACTTAAGAGTAGAACATAAACAGACATCTGGGCCTCACAACTTCCTCAGGAAAGCCCTCAGAAGCTGAAACATTGCAACATCTGGTGAACTTCTTTTTCAGAGTGACACTGAATTAATTGCCACTTCCTAATGTGTTGAAGTGGGGTTGCACCTGTATCTCACATGCCCGTGGGCATATTTTCCCGCCTTCACTTATCTGAACCTGCTAATTCTGGATGCATAGGAAAACATGCCTGTTTCTCTTGTGGTACTAGTATTTCTTACTCGGATAATCTGACCGTGCGTTTTCTCCATCCTTCATTCATAAAAATAAAAGACCCTTTTGTACGTCTGCTAACTGGGGTGTGTGTGATTTTCAAAACCGAGTGTCATTTAAATGGTAGATGCTGGGGCCAGACGGCTGTGCCAGGCAATCCTTATCTTTGTCTTTGGTGTCAGGGATACAAGGGATTCATTGCTTTTGACCAGAGAGTTGGAAGCAACTGTGAGCCCCTGAAATCCTCAGCGCCTGACAGCTCCAGCATGTCTTTGGGTAGAATCGCGGAGTAGATAAAACACTGCCCTGTCCAACCACCAGAATGGTTCATGATCTTGGCCTTGTTCTTTACACAATAAACCCTGAGTATTCATCTACTTCGATCTGATGGAGAAAGAAGGAAAAAGTAAGGAGGGAGGATTAGGATGGGAGACAGAGAAAGGACAGAGCAACCGAGTATAATGTCATAGTGGATGCTGATTGGATGGTGAAAGTGTGAGTGCCATAAATGATAACAAGACTGTCACTGACACCCCAATAGTGACCACTTACACGTCTTTGAATAGGATGTGACTCATATATCACAATACGAGGAAGGCACAATGCCTGGACCCTCCTCACCTTCTCTCTGCTCCTGTTTTGGCATGACTTCTGGGAACAACACTAGCTATGAAGGACTTAGGCTCCTTCTCTCTGACATCATGGGCAATCTAGCCAGTGTCCTCATTCTTGCCAATGCCAAGAGGTGCTGCTCACCCTTCCCTTGAAGCACAGATGAAAAGGGATCCATCTGTCATTTAGACCCTGCGAGTAGAAACACAACACCGAGATACATACTCAAGAGTTGTGAGCAGCCCCAGTTGGTGGCAGAGTGTAGTTCAGCATGTAGCTCCAGGCCATGGAATGAAGGCGAGACCTGGCATCTCTGTGCAAGCAGGCATGCACCCTCACAGGGACACAGGCTGGAAATAACTGGTTGAGATGTTTCACAGTTCCAGCCACAAAGGAGGTGGGTTGCATGAAGCCAGGGCTATATGACAGCAGGCACTAGATTGAGAATTGCCTCAGGGCCACTGTAGATCAGAGAACTTTCCTTTCCTCTGAGACCCTCAGTCCCCACCAAACACTAGTACTGTGGCATCCCATGGTTTTGAAAGGGTAGGGAATCGAGACAGAAATGTGACTAAGAAGGGCAGAAATCTAAATGGCGTTTTCATACTTCGATTTTCCAATTTATTTAGTGAAATCCTTGGTGAGTTTCGAGAGCTGATGGTCCACTATCCAGGAATTTCGTAGGCCGATTAAACTATTGTCAACTTGAAATCGGACCTGATGGGAGTACTTACCTCAGAAATCAGCTGATACCACAGATCAGGGCTTTTGTTGTTGATATTCTTGGAGAGTTATTTGACCATTCTTCACAACATGGACTTCAGTGGTTTTAAGATTAAATAAAATAATTTTTTCAGAGAAAAATTTCATAACAAGTATTTAAGAATTGATATAATGCACAACAACAATACAAAATACTAATTGTTCCTGAATTTTATTTTTGTCTCAATATATGCAACCAATGTTGTTATATTTATTATATCTAAAATTAATATCTATTTCTTTGTAAATGGTTATTATCAAAGGATTTTTTATTAATGCTGTAAGTAGACAATAATCCAGAGATCTGGTTGAGTCCTGCTTATCTGAAATGTTTGTGGCCAGGAGTGTTGTAGGACTAGAATTTTTCATATTTTTGAGTATTTGGATATTTTTTAATGAGATATCTTGGGTTGGATCCCTTGTCTAAACACAAAATTCACTTATGTTCCATACATTAACTATGCAAGGTAAATTTATACGTTTTCATAACATGTACATTTTGTCTGCGACCCATCATATGAGATCAAATACGGAAATTTCCACATGTGGTTTCAAATCAGTAGTCAGAAAGTTTTAGATTTGGGAGCATATGGTTTTATGGATTTGAGGATTGGAGTACTCAAAGCTGTCTCTAGCTCTGCAGAAAGTAGTTAGCAATAAATGAATAACAAACAGTCCTTCTTGTACCAGCTGTGTCAGCTCACACCTGGAGGGAGGTGTATACAAGGCAAGACAAAGGACTTTAAATGACTTTTCATGATGACCCCAGGAGTCTTTTCTCTAGGATGAATGAGGATTCAATACAGCAATACACACTCTGTGTATACAATCACACATACACTAACAAAAGAGTCAAAGTTTACATATATTAACTCAAATAATCACTGTAAAGAGACCTATAGAGAAAGGTATTGTTATATATCCTAATGTTACTGATTAAAAAGAAAAACCTGAACAATTTGAATTTGAATTTGAACATGCCCCAGCTCGGTGGCAAGGCCAGAATGATACTCAAGCACCTAGCTCTTGGGTTTGCTTTCTCTGTCACTGTACTTCAGGGCTGCAATCTGAAACATTATTGCAACTGAAAGTGTGGATAATACTAGGATGACTCCAATATTTGTAGCCCTGCAAGACCTTAGCAGCTATGCAACACAACCAAACCACAATACATAGCAATTTATACAGATGAGATGGTTATCGCCTTGGTCAGCTTGATTGCAAATTAGCAAACGTGAATGGTGAACATTGGCCTTTGCATTGTCGTCCCCTCTTTTAAGTTTAATTCCTGGCTACAGGGATGTCATAGCTCAGGCTGTCTAGCTTCCTCCTCATCTTTGGTCCATAGTGTCGCCACAGACAATATCTAGTTTTCTGTCCACTCCAGACACAAATTGCCACCAAAGCTCTTGCTAGAGATCATCTCACTTTTGAAGATTCACCAACGCTTAAAAGACAGAATCCAAATTCCTGTGTGTGGTACCCAAAGCCTTTTTGTGATCTCAACATCATCACCTGGGCAGCAGATAAACTCACAACCCCCGTGAGACGGAACTGATTAGGGTGCTAATGGTAGATTCTCCTTGGAAGCCCAATTCAATGTCATACCCTCTCAAAAGTGTTCTTAAGTATGCTAGTAAAAGTTAGCTCCCTGTCCATAATACACACTGTGCTTAGATACTCCAATTCTAGCATTTTCATGTATCCCAGTGAGTGAAACTTCTGCTGCCTATTTAGTGACTGCATGACTTTATAGAGTGGGCCAGAGCGGCAGCCGTGTACTTGTAACTATGTCCTCGGCACATTAAGAATAACTGTTCCTTGATGTGTCTTTGCAAGAGGAAAGAAGGGTTGTTGCTGCAAGCACCTCCCTGCTTTGTTCTTTACTCATTTTGATTCCTGCTTTCTCTCTGGTTTACTTGTTTATTTATTGTTTATTGATTTTAAATGATCTAATAAGCACTTTTCAACCAGCTGTGGCACTTCACTTGCAAGTCGTGCTTGTTGTGAAGATTTAAATGTGACTTGCTCTGTATTAAGCAAATGGAGGGACCCCGAAGAGCACTTATCATTGTCATCATTAATCACATCACCCTTTTTATTAACTCCAGTTCTGACTCTAAAGCCTGCTAGGAGGGAGAGCTCTGTGGAATCTGAGGTGTGTAGTTTTTGTTGTGCCTCATTAAGAAGCCAGTCATCCCTCCCCTCCCTGCTCCTCTGTCTAGGAAAGAAAATGGAATATGAGGGAAAGAGGGAAAGGCAATAGTAGCCATGTGCTCAGAATAGGAACTCTGGAGATAGACAGGAGCCAATTTAGAGGCTTCCTGAAGCATGGGCCAGGAGCTGAACTTCCTAGGAGTCAGCTAGAATTGAAACCATGTGGTAAGGTACTGGTACCATCTAAAGCAGCGATTCTCAACCTGTGGGTTGTGACCCCTTTGGCAACCCTCTATCTCCAAAAAATATTTACACTATGATTCATAACCATAGCAAAATTATAGGTATGAAGGAGAAAGGAAAATAATTTTCTGATTGGGGGTCACCAGAGCATGATGGAATTGTATTAAAGGGTCACAGCATTAGGAATTTGAGAACTACTGATCTAAAATAAGAGAGTTTAACAGAAACAGGACTTCTTGGGGTTTCCTAACTCCAGTTGGGGACTACTATACCTGATGAGGTGACTTTGGTTACTGATGGGTGACAGCTTTATTTATAAAAATGTCCAGCGTTCACAAATTTGAAAATAAACCAAGTAGAAGCTTTATAAGGTAAGGAAAATGTGATTCTGCAACTCGCCGCACTTTCTCGGAAGCTTCATCAACCCCATAATTAGATGATACCTAAGCTGGATGAAATGTTAATATTAAATATTATGAGAAATTTCCTGGAGATTGCACTGTACTACCTATTTATATTTCTGACCCAACTTGCCTCTCCTACATTAGCTGAAAAAAATATGTATGCAGAGATGATGTGTGTATTTTAGAAATTTCCATTAGGAATTAATTTTGATGTCTTAATAGATTAATCTTGCTTGTACCTAATAAAATTTATTTTTAATGAAATCCCTACTGCAGCAAAAGACTTTAATGAGGAAGCTATTTTCCATTTTTTTCTAGAAGCTTTCCTGTGTAAGGTTGTGCTTTACCTAAAGGCCTTTTGGCCTGTAACCTAGGCCTAAGAAGCCTGCGTGCACAATAGTTGTAATCTAGACCAGCACCATTTCTAAGCTGCTGAGATATATAGGCTTCCTGTATATCTCAGTGTAGTGATAGGGGAGCGGGCCTGCTTTTCGTCCTGCCCGACTCCCGCACGGCTAGCTTATACCCCAAAATAACAACACACAAATTGTATTCGTTTGAACACTGCCTGGCCCATTATATCTAGCCTCTTCTTGGCTACCTCTCATATCTTGCTTAACCCATATCTAGTAATCTGTGTA
>LOJH01007867.1:2718-15117 GCA_001685095.1 Ellobius talpinus
TAGCATCCTCCGGGTTCCCAGCCCCGGGTGCTGAGCTCGCCGCTATAAATAGCAGGTTACAGCTTCTGCTTGGGCGCACACGCTCTCACTGGAGAACGCAGGAAAGTCAGCCCGAAAGTGTCTGCCGCTGCTATCGCCCCCTACTCAGCCTCTGTGAGAGGTAACATCCTGCCTGGGATCCTGGGGCTCCGGGGGAGGGAATTTTGCGGGTACTGCGGGTGAGGACGGGTGAACCAGAGGCTGTAGGGTGTGTCTGAGAGATCGGGGTTGGGGGACACGTCCTGCCTGAGAGGCAGCTTGTGTGTTTCTTATCAAGTTTCCCAGCTTGCAACCGCGATTGTTTCTTCAGCCTTTCCACCGAAGGGGTGGTTCCTGGGGGTACCCCTGTGACCCTGGTTCCTGTCTGGTGGAGCTCCCCCGGCCTGGCACGCACGCGTGTACACACACACACACACACACACATCACACACACACACACGCACAGAGTCCCACCCCCGGGTGACACTGAGCTCTAGGTCCAACTGATCTACCCAGGCTGTGCCCACCTGAGAGGTCCTGAAGACGCTGCAGTGACTGGAGTGCATGGGAGCTCCTTCTCACTCCTAGTCCCAATCACTGGCTGCTGCCTGCCTCAGAGGAAGTGGCCCTGGCCCTTAAGACATGGAAGGGATGGTGGGGTAGCAGTTGACTAAAGAACCCCCTGTCCATGGCCATTTCCAGCTCCACCTTCAGTAACTCCTGGCAAAAAACAAACAAGCAAACAAACAAACAAAAAACCAGTCAGGCCTGTTTCCTCATGGCTACCTTTGTGTTTTACCTACCCCAAAGAGGAGTCAAGGAGTCAGAAAATCAGGGCCTCAGGGTAAGAGGGGGTGGACAGTCTTTGAGAGAATTCTCTGGAGTTTGAAATCTGCACTGCAGCCCCCTTGAGCTCATCTGGCTCCTCTGGCTGTGCCAGGAGCCACAGTATGTCCAGGAAGCTGCTTCTTGTGTGGACTTTCAGGTTTGCCGTCCATTCTAGGTGATGCTAGAGTCACAAGGCACCTGTGATTGCACCTCCTGGAACCTTTGATTTTGCTTCCGCTGGGACGGTGGTTTCTGTCCCTGAGGACATCCAGTGATTTCTGTTTGGGGACAGAAGCTTTATAGGTGAGGATGTGCATATTGATGAGAGTTGCTGCTGCACAAAACTTACTGGAAAAACCCAGAGGAGAGAGAGGCGGCAGTTGCTGTTAGGGGACCAAGATTTCTTAAGGGTGAGGATGCTCACGTTGATTAGGTTGTTCCTGCAGCCACAACTTACCAGGGAAACCCTGCGGCACATCCTGTCCCATTTGTCTTATGACGTAGAAAGGCTTCTGTGTTTATCTTAATGTTTGTCTTTCTTTGAATCAGGCTTCTCCCCTCTTTCTTAAATGCCATTTGAGGTCATTGCTTGGGTGTTACATTTTGCTTCTTTCCTCCTTAGCATGAAAGAACTTGTTTATATACATACATGAAATTGCAGAGGGCAGGGGAGAAATTGTCTCTCAGTTAACGGGCACGAGGTGTACATCCGCATTTAGAGGACCTTGCTGGCACAGGAATATTATAATGGTATCAATCTGACTTGGTTCAAAGAGTCATCAGCAGAGTGGCTGACTGATGCCGTAGAGGTAGAGTTGGGAGAGGCTTGGGCAAAAGGGCACTGTTAGCTCAGTGTGGGGAAATACATTATCTCGTGTTCTTTGGGATATGCTCCAGAGAAGCATTGACATGAAACCATAGTGACTGATCAGTGCCCCTCTGCTCAGCATCTGGGCCTCAAACTTGAACCTGTCAGAGTTTCTATGAGTTAAAACAGTTCTGCAAAACACTGGTTTTTATAGCATTCCTTGATATGTGAATGAGTCTCTGCATCTATATGCGTTTTCTTGTGCTTTTTCTTTGGCTCTTTTTCTTTCTCTTTTGCCTTTGTTTTGTTTTATCCTACTTTATTTTATTATTATCTGTTAGATGCCTGTTTTCTGACAAGAGGCAGAAAGGGTGTGGATTTAGATGGGAGGGGAGGTGGGGAGGATCTGAAAGGAGTTGGGGAGAGAAAACTGAAATCAGAGTATAAATGTCTGAAAAAAATCTATTTTAATTAAAAGAAAAATAATAGAAAAAAGAAAGCTTTTTCTGTGAGTTTCTCTCACCTGTGACTTAGAAGATTGTCCTTGAAAGGTTAGGAAACATGAATGTAAAGAGAGGCTAGAGGCTCTGTGCCATTGGAAAACATTTTCTGATTGAATTCTAGCATTCTGCATTGTAGAAAAGCATTCTCACTGATGATGTAAGCACTGTTTGTGATAAACTGATGGCCAATAGGGTGCTTGGAACAGTCAAAGACTCATTGACGTTCTGGGAAGAAAACACTCTTGGAATACTGACCTCAGCTCCACTCTGGGGATGCAGATTGATTGAATGACTTCAGTGCTTATAAGATTTTCTTGTCAAAATACTACCTGGCTCTAATACTGTAGAGCCATCGGTCAACTCTGGTTAGAAGACAATGCAATTACATTTTAGTTTTCTGAAATGGAAAGTGAAATTAAGCTCTGGAGAAGTCAGCTCTTTTCAAAGTTCCTGATTTCTTTTCTGAAACATTGCACTGGCTTCCAGTACAAGCCAGGCCAGGGCCCCACATGGGTAACAGCTGACTTCTACTATCTTCAGGCAACTCTGTGAAAGACAACTGCCAACTCATCTTATCACTTAGCAACAAGTAGACATCAGTTTCCAGGTAAGCATCTAGCTTCGGAAACTGCGAAGTCCAAGTCAGAGGAAAGTGTACTTAGGGAGGAAAATGCTTCCTGAGTATCTGCCATGTTTGCTGTTTTCACTCAGTGGTGCTAATAATTAGATACACAGATGTCATCTGTTTTGTTATCTTCATGGAATAGCCTGTTGTTCCTTGAGCATTTTTAATTGGAATAACGACTACATGTTCAAAACATGTTTTTTTTTGTATTCTGTATCTTATTCTTTTAAAAGGATTGATCTCTCTCTAAAGGCCTAAGGAAATTGCTCCAAAAGCCACGTTGTTGCTCTTTTTCATTTTGTGTGTTTTAGAAATCTCTACCAGCGAGCCCCTTTGAAGACACTAATTTCATATGTACTTTAATACTCAGGCTTAAGAATAAGTGTTGTTCAATAAATAATTTCAGCATAAACATTTATTTATAGAAAAATCCAAATGATAATGCTGTAATTGAATTTTGCCTGTGGGATTCATGCAGTCTTGGTGCTACAAAACTTAGATAAAGTGTATACCTAGAAAAACTATTTAGATGTGGGAAACTTACATGGATGCTTCCAGAGTCTCAGGCATGTTGCCACTGGAGTCAAGATGCCTCAGTCGGCCTCTTTGTTTGTTTCATCCCTGTATTCATTACTAAAAGAGTTTTTTAAGATGCTCATGGTGAGACTGAAGAGATGGATCAGTATTTTGCAGAGGAGCTGGGTTTGGTTCCCAGCAACTTCATTGGTCTTCACAAGGGCTTATAACTCCTGTTCCAGGGGATCTGACACCCTCTTATGGCCTTCCCCAGGCACCTATACACACTATACACATAAAACCCATACAGGCACACGTACACACACAAATGCTATGGTGCTTTCAGGATTCTGACTAAATCACAGACTAATCAGTCTAGGCCTGTTGAAGAATGTCTTGTCTTGTATCCAAGGCACTGTGACACCTCCTATGTTCTACCCTGGAGTACCTCATGTTAGACAATATGCATAAGGCCTGTGGACTATGATTGTAGAGTCCTGAACTTTCCAGTTGTCTTTGCAATTTTGCTGACTCGTGGGTGTCATGATTGATGCCATCCAGCACAATGTAGCACTCTTAAATGTTTTCCAAACTGGCTTTCTTGAGTTGTGTGTGGAGTAAGTTCTGTTTCTTACAGGGCACTGACATGCCTTGATGGGCGCCCTCCAGAGGTGAGAGGGTGATTGGCATTGGAAGGTTCCCAAATCATACAGTTTTGATGGGATTTCCTTGGGGAACTAACTAACTAACTAAATAACTAAATAACTAAATAACTAAATAACTAAATAAATAAATAAATTTCATGGGAATGGAGATAACACTCTTTTTGTTTTTGATCTTTCTGTTGTTGTTGTTGTTGTTGTTGTTGTTGTTGTTGTTTTTCAAGGCAGGGCTTTTATGTGTAGCTTTTTGGAGCCTATCCTGGATTTGCTCTATAGACTAGGCTGACCTCAAACTCACAGAGATTCGCCTGCTTCTGCCTCCCAAGTTCTGGGGTCAAAGGCATACATCATCACTGTATGGGGAGATAACATTCTTTTTAAATAGGAGTTTTGTCTTCCGTGTATCTATTATATCTCCATATACCTATCATCTGACTGTATAGTCAATCTTCCTTCTACTTGCATATCAATTATCTGCCTACATACCTACCTATCCATTCATATATTCATCTGTCTGCCTACCTACCTATCTATCCATCTACATATTCACCAGTCTCTCTATTTTCAGCAAAGTGATGCAACAAGCTCCACAGTGAAATTGTTCAGTGGTCTTCTCTGATGTTCTCCAATGTTAGGAAAGGCACAAACAGTCCTTATTAATAGTGATGTTTATATTGAATCACTGAAGTGAAAATAGTAATGAAAAATGTCTTGCAGGATACAAAAGAAATAGCATTAAAAAACCTTCCTTGAGTTGTTTATATAATCTGAGCATTAATTTAAAATATTGCAAAAAGAAAACTTGACATTTTTATTTCTCAAAAGAGAGTGAGTTTTTAAAAGTTAAGTAGCAGTGTTTTAGAGAGAGCTTTTAGAATTGCTTACTATGAAAATTGGAGCGCAGAGCTAGAATTGAGAACTAGAAATGCATCTCAGGAACAGAGTGGCTTCCTCAAATTTGAAAGGTTCTGGGTTCAATCCTGGCACTGTGACAAATGAATTGTCTTAGTTAGGGTTTTTATTGCTGTGATGAAACATGATGACCAAAAAGCTAGTCAGGGAGAAAAAGGTTTCTGGGTTGCACTTCTGTATCACAGATCATCATCAAAGGAAGTCAGGGCAGGAACTCAGGCAGGGCAGGAACCTAGAGGCAGGAGCTGATGCAGAGGCCTTGGAGGGGTGCTGCTTACTGGCTTGTTCCCCATGGCTTGCTCAGTCTGCTTTCTTATAGAATCAGGACCACTAGCCCAGGGGTGGCACCACCCACAATGGGTTGGGCCCTCTCCCATTAATCACTAATTAAGAATATGCCCTGCAGATGGAACTTACAGAGGCAGGATTTTTTTTTTTGGTTTGAGGTTCCCACCTTTCAGATAACTCTAGTTTTTGTAAAGCTGACATAAAACAATCCAGCACATGAATGAAAAACAAAAATGAGGAACCAGAGAACAGCAACAATGACAACCAAATACCCATCCAACTCTCTGAGAGCTTTTTGAGCTGAAAATGTAGGTCAGTAGTAAAGCACTTGTCTAGTTTGAAGAAGACCTTGAGGGGGGATCCCCAGTGCCACAAAATGAACTAACAAACTAGCTAACTGACTAGAAGCTCTAAAAATTACAGTTGGTGGTCTTGAGTAGGCATGGTAGTACAGGCCTATAGTCCTAGAATTTGGGAGGCTGAAGCAGGAAGACTGTGATTCTGGAATATAATGCTAAATACATGTTCTTGCTGGTTGTTGAGGTCATCCACAGCAGGCGTGTTCATGGTACTTTTACATAACTCTTGCTTAATTGGTGTCGGGACAAAAGCCAGTGATGAGAATCACTGGCTAGCTCATCAGTACATAAAAAGTCCCCCAATCTGTGGGAAATCAAGTAAAACTGAGAATCAGAGGCATCTTAACCTGAGGTGAAAACCTGTGCACTTGAGCGGAGACTGCAGCAGTCTGTGAGGAAACATTAAATATCATTAATAATTATTTAACAGCACCTGATGTCACTCTAAACACCTTTGTATTGCAGATTCACTAGTCGTGTTCCACTTACAGATGAATATTTTAAAAACATTTCAAAGATTTTACAAAATTTTATTATTTAAAAATATTTTTGTAAGATTTATTTAGGGATGTGTGTGTGTATGTGTGTGTGCAGGTGCACTTATTCTTGCACACGGAGGTCAGAAGGGGGTGTCTGCTATCTGCTATCTCTCTCTGACTATTCCTTTGAGGGAGGATGTCTCTTGAACCTAATGCTGCCATTTTCTGGGCAAGGCTGAAGTTGGCCCCTGATGACTCTACTACCTTTGGAGCTGAGGTTACAGGCATGAACAGAATAGACAGCTTGTCATGTGGGTGCTGAGATCTGAACTCTGCTCCTCATGACAGCTCTTAACCAGTGAACCATCTCTTCAGCCCGCACAATAAAATATTTTGCTAGGCGAAGCACAGTGTAAAACTTCTAGTTTCAGCTGGGTGGTGGTGGCGCACACCTTTAAGTCCAGCACTTGGAAAGGCAGAGGCAGGTGGATCTCTGTGAGTTTGAGACCAGCCTGATCTACAAGAGATAGTTCCAGGAAAGGCATGAAAGTTACAGAAAAACCCTGTCTCAAACAACAACAATGGCAAGCCAATTTCTTGTGGTATTGTACATCTGTAATCCCAGCACTCAGGAGGTGGAGGCAGGAAGAAATAGAGGAGTTCAAGTCCTCCTCAGCTATACAGTGGGTCTAAGGCCCCTGTGGGATAACAGAGAATCCTGTCTCAAAACAAACAAATGAAGAAACAAACAAAACCCTGCATTAGTTGGTGTAGCTCAGTGGTAGACCAACTTGCCTTGCATCTGAAAATCCCTGGATTCAATTTCAAGCACCACATACACAGATGCCACCTTAAAACAGCAAGCAGTTTTCTGTCTTCGTTAACAAAATCTGCAGATTTTTATATTTACTAACCTACTTGGATATGTCTTAATGAGAAAGATTATTTTTAATAGCATGTATTATTTCATATATTCCCCCAAACCCCCTTTTTTTTCTGCTGAAATCTTGAGTTTAAATATGTCTCCAAATTGTCTTCAGGTAAAATTGCTTTAAAATACAGCATTGGCTCCTTTTGGGAGCTTCCAGGGGCAGCTGACATTACAGACACTCAGCACCAGGTGGCAGTGTGCAGCGCTTAGCCGCTGTGCTCTTCATTGCACTCATTTTTGAAGCGTTTCTTTTAAATAATTTATTTATCTCATGGGCGAGTTGATTCAGTTAGTGTCCATAAGCACACAGACGTGAAAATTGCATTTTAGAGATCTGGTATTTGAAATTCTTTAACGATTTGATTGTATTATTCAGCATGCCCCGCTCTTCTGAGGGGTGTGCATACCTAAAGAACTAACTCTCCGGGATGAATGGAATTGAATGTGCCACAATTTTGCTTTTGACTGGGTAAGCAAGAAAGAAAGGGAAAATTAAAAGAACACAGTAAGAATAAACGCGTGTGGTTATTCTAAAACGGGCATCATGTCACCCACTAACATCCACGTTTGGACCCCAATCCTTTCACAACACACCCCATCTTTCCCCTAGGGATCACTGCCTATTTTGTTTCCCCTCAGCCTTCCTGCCAGTTCTTCCTCATCAATTCAACAAACAAACAAAAACCAAGACCAAGTGAGTTGTGCATAGCAGTATATGTGTCTAATTCCATCACTAAGAAAACAGAGATGAGAAGATAATGACTTAGGGTCCATTCTGGGATACATAGAGAGGCCCTACCTTAAAACCAAAGCAAAACAAAAAACAACACTACCAACAAAACAACATAAATGAAGGAAGGAAGGGAGGGAGGGAGGGAGAGAGGAAGATGGAGAGGAAGGAAGGGAGGAAAAATTACAGTGCTGATGCTCTCTACTGTATGATGCAACAGAGAACAAACTGGACCAGCCTTATAGCACTTACAATTTATTGGTGATTGTGTAGGTGAAAGTTACTGAAACGATTTCTTCTTGGTTAACCTGGTTGTAGACTTGCCTGTCTTTAGGTGGATGATTAAATTATGAGTCATAATAGATTCAATCAGTTCATTCATAAGTACAGCAGGAGGGAGCAACTGTATCGTCTCCCTTTCTGAATGATCTGACCCTTTCAATCATGTTCACTGTATGTGGCTCCTGTAGGAATGGGGACTGAGGGAAATAGTCATCAACCAATGCTGGCAATTAAGAGATGTATTAGTTAGAATATTTTATTATGTAAACATTCAAAGCTCATAAGCCTAGTCCAGTGGGTTCTTGTCTAACCCATAGCCAGATGCTAGAGTTCTCCACTCAGGACAAGTGGATTCTTGTACACTCCATAGCCAGATGCTACAATTATCTGCTCAGGACAAGTAGATTCTTGTTGACCCCATAGCCAGATGCTATGGTTGTCCATTTCGATTTCATCTGACAGCTCTTTACAAACTTAACTAACTTACTCAAGATCACACAGCTGATTAGTGATAGAATGAATGTAGGGTCCAGGTAATATGTATCATAGAAGGACATTTTAAAATATAATTCTTAGAATAAAACATCAATCATGCTTTCCTTAGAGAACTGGAAATCCTGGCTTTTGAAAATTTACTTGAGTTAGAACTCATTATCTGAGGTGAGAATGTTTGGACATTTGAGAATCTGAGATGTTGTTCGGCCTTTTCCTTTGAGAAAGGCAAGGATCTACTGAAATAGAGTTTTGACATGTTGTAGAGGTGAAGCCTCAAATGAAGAGAATTATGGGAGTTCAGAAAGTTGGCAATCTACGGTCTACTGGCCATTGTATGTCCAGCATCAGCTATAACTCAATTGACAGAAAATAATCTACTTCTAACGGAGTTTATTACCATATTTTATTAATATGTGTATAAATTATATAGGGAACAAAAACTAGCATCATTTTCTTAATAGACACTTGTTTTTACTTAAATGAATTTTTTGAGGGGTGCTTTCTATATTAGTTACATTTGCATCTCTGTGGCTTCTATGACTGACAGAAACATTATATAGAAGGGAGGTTACTTTTGTCTCAGGGTTTTTGTGGAGACTCAACAATGTGAGCCTATACCCTTTGTCTGAAGGTCAGAGAGTTTGAGGTTACTCAAGGTTGTTAACAACTGTGGCTACTTGGTGTTTTGGATATAAGATGGCCCCTACAGCTACAGGTAGATCCATTCCACCAAAGGTCAGAGAATTCAGGCATAACTCTGCTCCTTCTTTAAATTAGGAGAGTTGACTAAGGGAGTCACTGACTTTAGAATACTTGGTGTAGGATGGGTTCACTGCCTAAACAGCAGAATGCTTTTCTCATGAATTAATGGCTTGTTGTCTCAAAGTATTGAGGCAAGGAATTGTTCTAGTTGTCCCTTGTACCATGTTAAAGCAGTCTTTTGCTTTCTCCCACACCCCTCCCCGCTTTGTATTGGGGTATAAAAGTGTATGGAGCTGGTTGTGGTGGCTCATGCTGGTAGAATTTGCTGAAGAGGCAGAGGCAGGAGGATCACGAGTTCGAGGCCAGCCTGGGCTACATATTTCTTTGGCCAGGTGGTGGTGACAAACACCTTTAATCCCAGCATTTGGGAGGCAGAGGCAGGTGGATCTCTGTGAGTTAGGGGCCAGCCTGGTCTACAAGAGCTAGTTCCAGGACAGGCTCCAAAGTTACAGAGAAACCCTGTCTCAAACAAACAAACAAACAAACAAAAATGTGTATGGAAAATAAAACCCAGGCAAACTTAGAGCTAAGAACTCAGTATGTAAGAGGAGACTGAGCTGCCCTCCTGATACTATCTTCTGTCTCTGCTTTTCCTTCTTATCTCTGTTCCTCCTATCTAACTTTTCTAATCCCTGGAATGTGCAAACCTGCCACAGTGGGGACCGGGCAGAAGTCACCTCAAAAAGGCGGCTTGTGACATATGGCAGCCTAATGTGGAATGGTCTGTGACAAATAGCAGCCCAATGTGGCACGGCCATCTCAGTCTGTTATAGAGTGAAAGGAATGGTGAGGTTCATGTGGCAGGATCCATGTAAGAGGTTCCTTACATGGAGAAGGACCCAGACTGTGATAGGATCCAGGGGCCAGGTGTGACCATCAGCTCTCCTCCCCTAGTGGCTTACTTCCACCGGCCAAGTCCCACCTTCCCGTGCCTCTCCAGACTCACACAAGGAGTCAGCAGCTGGTAACGCAGTCGAAAGCTCCTGGCTGACTCAGCTTCAAGCCATAGTGAGTTCCTTCCTGGGATGTGTTGAAAGATTATTCCCCCTTATTCATGTTATTCATGTCTGCTTTCCTGTTGTAGTCAACGGCGAGAAGGAAGAGCACTACACACTTGAGATAGTGGTCAGGAAGTAATAGAGCCATTGGATTCCATTGATTTCCTTAAGTTTTTTCCATTCATCGTCTCATGATTATGAATGTAGTAAGCCTCCATTGACACAAATAGTGGACAGGTGAAGTCTAAAGAGGCAGACAAAAAAATCACCTAAATTGTCATTATTAGCATTTTGCATTTCTTTTGAGAATTTTCTATGATTCTTTAATAATGATTACAGTGTCTTTGTGGGTGTGCATTCTGTTTCTTTTTTTAAATTTAAAATTATCTCCTTAAAGCCAGCTTAGATACGGATCGACACCTGTTGTCAGTAAGGTTCTCTGCTAGACTGTGCTCTGCTCATAGCAGTGGATAATGAAGATGGTCACTTTCCCATGCAGCTGAAACAATGTTATGTAGGAGCAGAGACTTGGCTTGTTAGGTCAAAGTGCTTGATAAACAAAATGAGGACCTGGGTTTATATGACCAAAGTCTACGTGGAAGCTGGGCACATTTCAGCAGAAATGTCTGTAGTCCCCACAATCCTATGGGAGATCACACATGTCTGCAGTCCCCACAGTCCTACGGGAGATCACACATGTCTGCAGTCCCCACAGTCCTACAGGAGATCACACATGTCTGCGGTCCCACAGTCCTATGGGAGATCATACATATCTGCAGTCCCCACAGTCCTATGGGAGATCACACATGTCTGTGGTCCCCACAATCCTATGGGAGATCACACATGTCTGCGGTCCCCACAGTCCTACAGGAGATCACACATGTCTGTGGTCCCCACAATCCTATGGGAGATCACACATGTCTGCAGTCCCTACAGTCCTGTGGGAGATCAAAGGCAGAGACTGAATCCCCAGAAGCCCAGGGTCCAGCCAGCTGGCACATGAAGCAGAAAGACAACCAAATGACCCTGCCTCTGAGATGGTGGGAGGTGACGACAGATACTTTAGGTTGTCACCTGCACATTGTGGCATACACCATACATATGAACACGCTCTCTCTCATACACACACACACACACACACACACAGTGTTATCTAGTAAAATAGAGAAATTCTTTTTAAATTTGAGATTATTGGTGATGAATTTGTTGTCATCAAATTGTGATAAGTCTTTTCTATTTGATCTCATTGATTGCTGTTCTGCCCCACCCAGGAGCAATTCCGAGAAACAGCATATTGTATAAGGCACGATGGGGTGGAGGGCATAGACAGGTGGATCCTGAGACTCCTTTGTCAGTCAGAGCAGCTAAACTGGAAAGCTTCAGGTTTATCAAGAGACCCTATTTCAAAATCTAACAGGGAGGCCTCTGGCCTCTACATGTGTACGCGTGGGTGAACATTCCTGCCACCAAAGTGCATACACATGCACATAAAACACACATGCACACACAGATAAAATATAATCTAGGCTTTTAAATGTTGTTTCTTTTCCATGGCTCCACTGAGCTAGACTGAATCTTGTGCAATTCTTATTTTCATTTACACATTTACCATTGGCTGCAAATGTGTGTGTTTAGCCTGGCTGCACATTGGGACCCGGCATCCCCTTTCACCAAACCGTTCTTTATGTAGCAGCAATATTGAACATTGGCCGGCTATGCTGTTGTGTCTTCTTTGTGTATAAAAGCTGAAAGTATGGTTGTGGTTAAACTGAGTATCCATGTTTCCCCATGCACTTTGTATGTGAAAACTGTATGTTTTAGTTCACAAAGAAGTTCCTCATTTGCCTGAGTTGATTTTCCTTTAAAATGATTCATTCATATCTAGTTATTAAATGCTTTTCTGTTTCTCTCATACATACATTTTCAATGATAAAACAAAATAAGCAATCAATTGAAATTCCTCTTAAAATAGGCATTTCTTCCCCCAGTAACCGTTAAGTATGGCACGTTTTCTCTGCTTGGACTTTATGCTATCAATGGAACCAAACATTCTCTTAGTTTTTGTGTGCACACGTGCATATTCCCCACGTGCACTTACAAACATTGCAAACGTGCACACACATGCACCATTTTCAGTGGAACCAAATATCCCTTTTGTCTGCATATACACACACAGGCAGGTGCTCCCACAAATATTCTCCAC